>ARYC01008261.1:0-29863 GCA_000711775.1 Oxytricha trifallax
TCTCTCTCTGTTTAATTTGCTGCGCTCTTTCATCAAGTATATAGCAGTACCATGTTTTTCTATAAAGTTAGAAGACGAAGCTTACTTGAGATGAAAGGAGGCTTTTGAAGTTCCTACAGCCATGTATCACTTATTTTAATACCTTGCTTCTCTTTTTCTTCAGGAGAGATGCTGTATCGTTTCTTGTGAGCTTCTTAAATAACTTCATTTAAGTACTCAGGTTTCAGAGTTCCAAGAACACCAAAAAGAAGTTTCTCTCTGGCAACTTATTAGAGAGCTGTAGCTTTGATGGAAGGGTAGAGAGCTACGTCCGGATCACTCATAGCATCGTCACATAGGTTTGTCACTGATATTTCAGGGTAGTTAGGCATCTCTATCATCCTAATTTCATTAGACTTAAAAGATTTATTCTCTTCACTAAGCAAGGCTTTTAAGAATGAGATTTTAGTTCATTCCTAAGTTGGCAAGAACAATCCAACTATAATGGATTTATTAATCTTACTTAAGAACTTACCTTGCTATACCAAATATCTATAAAGTCCTCTTTACTTCGAAATTTTCCTATCAAATCTTGAGATTAAATTATCTTCATTGCATCATTCATAGACTCCATCTTGCTTCCTCTTTCTAGAAATGGAAATGAAATTTAAAATTATGGATACCCATTCTAAGTTTATTAAAATCTTACAACTAAATAGGGAGAACCTACTGGAAGTCAACCTTGAAAAGATATGAGGAGAAGCATTGAAAAACTTGCTCCAAGTTTACAGATTGATTTCCATTTTTATCAAACTATCTCCATTAAATTGCTCCTAATAAAGTTTAATTATTTTAGGAGGTCCTCCAAATTAAGTTCCAACTTTATTAGGAGTTAAATTTTAAGGTTAAAACTAAATTAGGAGGATATTAAATTAAAAAATGCTTAATAACTTTACCTCCAAATTAAGTTCAAACTTGATTTGGAGGACCTCCTAGAGAAACAAAACATCATTAGGAGCATTTTAATTTACTAAAATGAATAAATTCTCTTAAATCATGTCAACTTACAGTCTTTTATTTTTAGTTAATTTTCTTACTCTCTTTGCAGAGAATCTACCAGAGTGTCTTATACTCTACTATAATAGTCGATCTCGTTAGATTTTATCATTATTGTAATATAATATATCAGAAAACTAAAATGAGCGTTAACCTGTTAAGAAGAGCGGCATTACTTGGATCAAGCCAATAAAAGTTATCATTCCAGCAACCAAGAAAAGTAGAGACCAGAGACGCTTGTACTCAGTGGGAGCCTACTTATGACAACTTAGACCAGTCTAGCTACGAGATTTAAATATAAGTTAAGTAGGAGGTTATTAAAGAAGCTGTGCAAATTGAAGACGAGGTTAAACAACCCGCCATAGAACATAAATAAATACCAGCCAAAATTGACTATTAATGCAAAGAATGCAATAAAGTTTTCCCTTACAAGTCAACTTATAAAAGACACTTGAGAGATATACACAACGATATACCAAGGTTATATCTCAAGCATTAAAAGAAAGATGGAAAGTATGTCTGTGAGTTCTGTGAGAAGCCATATTCTCATACTAAAGACCTCAAAGTGCACTTAAGAAAAAGCACAATCAAAGTTTTGTCTTTATTCATGAACCTACAGAGAATAGATTCCTCTAAAAAAAAAGATCAAGAAACCCAGTGGAGTCTCTTAGAGTTGAAGTCTAGAAGTAAGTTAAAATGAAGAAAGCAGTCAAAAACTTTCCAGTCTCTGAGATTAATAAAATCATGGTTAAAATAGAGGCAATGAAGATTCCTATATTAAAAATTATTGACTTAGATTCTTGCCTAGAAAGCTACCTCACTCTTGAAGATAAAATAGAGAAGAGAGTCATTACTGATGACTAATATGCTTACAAGATATATCCTTTCAATTACTTCCTTGCTGATGACAAGTTCCAAATGGAATTTGCAAATGAGTATTATGCTCTTTAAAAGGCAAAGTTAAATGAGTGCAGGCATATCATCTAGCTTGATGCTATTTTACTTGGTAAAGATCATGTAGCCTTCAGGCTTCCTTTACTTGAAATGACTTACAGAGAATTCTTATCTGACAATAGATGCCAGAGATAAATTAGCTAGATAGTTTAGCAGATAGTTGAAGGGATTGAAGAGCATCACAAGCTAGGCTACGTTCATAGAGACTTAAAACCAGAAATTATTATGATTGATTATCAACCACTGAGAGTAGCCATTATTTATTTTAATAGAGCATAAAGAGTGTAGGCCTCTGCATTAGGAAATGTATTAGGTACTCCAGGTTTTTTCCCAGAAAGAGAAGATTGGAGAGTCGGAGATGCTGCATGGGATATCTGTGCACTAGCAGCAATAATTAAAGAGAGTGATGACATGACAAGAAACAATTACTTTAGCTGCAAGGGTGAGAAAGATTCAAAGCAAAGAATCACACAACACTTAGATAAGTTCTGGATGTCTAAGAGAGTTTGCATGCTAAGCCACAATCAAACCAAGCTAAGATAACAAAGTTACAATTTAATCAAACAGCTGCTTAGAAGATAAAATTCAGAGAACTACCTCATGACTCTAAGCTTATGTTTGTGTGAAATATATTAAAACCTCGCTTGTTATTCTCACTTAAAATACTAATATTTAAACATTAAACCCCTACATAAACCCTAATAAAGTAAGCGTTAATAGTCTAATTTTATCAATCAAAAACTTAACTCAAAGAGAACGAAATCAGACAGTTCAACCTTCAAGCCAGAGTAGATGATTTTATTTATATTTAATAAAAAATGCTTAATTAAATATGTATAAAAAATTTACTCAACTTCATTAGTTTCGAAACATTAATATAAAAAAGATTAGAAATAAAATGTAGTCATAAATGCAATAATTATCATGTTTTTTTTAATAAAAATTTAATTAAAGTTACTTAAGAATAAATTGTATTAAATTAAAAAACATAAGTCTGCTAATCAACTTTTTATTCATGAAAATTTTTTAATATATCTGATTACATTTAAAAAAATTACAATCTAATTTTTATATTTTAATTTTTAGCAATTACTTTATATCTTTTAGTAACCTAATCAAGTAAGCTCTAATTATTACACTTTTCTTCATTAACTTACAAATAAAAGAAGGTGAAAACAAGTTAGCAAGAGGATAATGTAATCATACTCTTAAAATTATTAATAAAATTAGAAAAAAAGGAGAAATGTTAAATAATTAGTATATTAAATGCTCAATTTGTTTAATATTAACAATGAAGAGTAATAATATATTAGTATTAGAGAGATATATATATTAACTGAAAGATAAAATAAATACCATAGATTGACTTTAATAATCTAGTACTTAATATATAATCATTATTACTATTATTACTATTATTACTACTACTTTTAAATATGTTTTTTTTAAACCTTTGATTAGTTGATTAGGTCTAGAATATTTAATGTCTTCGGGCTTCGCAGGACTACCGCCGGCCAGACTTTTAGGTCCCTAACTGCCATTCGGGATTTATACTGAGGGGCATCTCCCCTGCCTCCAGTAGTGCGGTAATAGCTGTAAATTCCCGTTTTTATAATTTAAGATTTGAGTTCAATTGACTTGGGAATCTGAGCAGTAGGTAAAGTTTAGGTACCAGCTAAGATCAAGTGGTTAAGATCAACATAGGTTAGAGTGAGAATTTTAGAATTCTGAAGTAGATATCATAAAGAGCTTCGTTATCAATGCACAAAACTTCACCAGCTTCTCTTGTTTTTACAGTCACCACCTAAGAAGTGAAAACTAGGCTCTTTGGAGCTAGCAACTAGCTTGGTCCTGGGGGCCATGTCCATCGACTTCAACTCTATCAGCCCCCACTAATGTAGTTGCTCCAAGGTCCTTCTTTAGTATTAGTAATAATAATTATATTAGTATTAATAAAATAAGAAATTATAACTTGCGATAATTACCCAAAAAAAAAAATCAGTAGAATTCAAATTATACGAATATGTGGTCGGTTGTTGTTCTCTGCTTTTAACTCTTTAATGTCTGTTTCCTTCACCTACTGTTGATGACCTCTGTTCTCCTCCTAGTGTCTAATGATTGTTGTTATTCCTTAGCTCCCTCTAGTTTGATTTTCTCAGCATTATCAGCGATTTTCTAACTGCGTCCTTCTTTCTCCTTTTTTGTTAATGATTCATCTTCTTGATGAAGAGGAATTCTTCCACTTCAGGTACTTCCTCGACGAGTTCACTGAATTGCTCTCACATTTTATAAACTCTTTCTCCATCTATTCTATCCTCTTTTATTACTAGTTTAAACTGAGGGAACTGAGAGTAACTTTAAATACACGATGATTATTTACATAATTGCATAAAATAATTAAATTTAAATAAAAGTACACATTTTAAAGATCATAATATTTTTTAATAGTCATATAATGCCACATAATACAACTGTAACCACATTTTATTATGATTAATATAAAAAACTTAGGTACGCATGAAGCAAAATGAACCAGAGAAAATCTGCCTTCAAGTTAGGAACTCGTGAGTCATTATTTAAATGTGCAGGAGAACAGAAACAGTTAATAAAGTATCATATTTATATTTTATTCAAATAATTTATATGATAGCTATAAGTTTAATTCATAAAATTGCAAATAGATTTCATAAAATATTAAGATAAAAACTTTAAAGATTTCAAATGATTTTATTTAATGCTTTTATACATTTCTACACATTTTAATAATTATTGTGTCTATTGATTTTCATAGAACTAACTACTTTTCGTTTATACATAAAAGAATAAATGTGGCTATAATATTTACTCTTAGTCCAAATTAGAGATACTATCAGCAAATATATATAAAACCCCGTTAGTCAATTAAGAATGAAGATTGGGGATTAAGAATAATGAAATTAAGAATTAATTATAATTGGCTGAAATTAAATATAATTAGGATAAAAAAAAATTTAAACACCCTGATTGGTTTATTTTATAGAAACAATTAATAGAGCCAATGGCTTTAATAATTAGCCAAAACTTTAATAATTTACGCATTATAATTAATTCTTAATTTCATTATTCTTAATCCCCAATCTTCATTCTTAATTGACTAACGGGGTTTTATATATATATATATGAATTAAATTACATATATTTATATGACACAAGCCTTAACATACTTTAAAGTTATAGAAATAAAGTTAATAACAAATTATTTTGAAATGTCTTAATATTCCAATCACAATAGTTAAAATCTAAATTATAAAAGCTTAAATTTCTGAGTATATTTAATTTGTCAATTAATTATTTTTATTCTGTTTCCTTATCTTCTGTAGTTTATTCTATAAAATTATTTGTTTAACAACAGTGAAATAGAGAACTATACTGAGAATTTTTTTATGTCTTTTTATCAATTATTTGTAAGATATTGTTATTGGTAGAGATTTATAATTTATGAATTAAAAATTGATTTTATAAGTAAGTTTCTTGTAAAATTATTCTCATTTCTGACTTATTCAGTCTTTAAAATACAATGAGAAATAATTCAATTGGTTAAGAAATTTACAATCTTAATTGTAAATCTCTATTCTAAATCAATTATATCATCGGTTGAAGCAGATGTATTACTGTAAGTATTTTAAATTATTAATGAAACTTATAAGAGTTTGCAATTATTGTTGGACAAGTTTATAATTTATGCTAGCATTAAATGCTAATAATAAATGAATAAGCATCTGAATATTATTTAGTTAAAAAGCAACTTCTATAAATGGTATTTAGTAATAAATAAATTAAGTATATCATCACTAAACTTGCCAGTGAACTCCTGATTATGCTAGTGAAGATACCTTAAAATTATATTTATTTAATAGGCTTAATTTGTTTCAATTTTTTGCTTTTATCTAAAAGAAATCTATTTTAAACTTATTGGTATATTGCTTCAACTTTCTAAATACATAACTAATATAATTATTAAATCCCTTTTTTGTTATTCATGCAAAATTATAAGATAGATTACTCAAGATTTTCAAATTAAATAATAAGATATATGAATAACTTGGTTTAGTTTGAATATAGCATAGTTATCTAGAAGACAAATTTATATTTAAATTATAAATTTTGGGGTGACAGTTTGATAAGTTAAAAGCGTTTAAGTCAGATGTAATTAAATATTAAGTTTGCATACTAACAAACTACTTTTGTAGAAAATATTAAATAACTTTAAATAAAAAAAATTAATAATCACAATTTAAAGATTACTTAGAAGTCAATAAAATTGTAGGCGCTTCTAAAAATATCTGGTCCAAAAGTAATTATTTTATATAAAAATACAATAAATTGTAGGTGTTTCTAAATATATCTTATTTAAAATAATTTGAATATTTAATAAAAGTTACATCATTAATATTAAAATAAATAACTTGTAGTTACAATTATTTAGCTCCACAGTAAATGATAAATTTATGTAAAGTATAACTGCTCTTATTTATATAATCACTGTTATTTATTTTTACATTTCGTCTTAATAAATTGATTCCAAAACTTTTTATTTTAGCAATATATTTATATTTTTATTAAAGACTGGATTCTCTAGTATAAGCCATCGTCTATTGATCTTTTGACCGAAATATTATAACTATAAAAGTTTTAATGAAAAGTATATTTGTTTATACTCAATAACTATATTCTCAGTATTTTTAATAGATTTAATAAGACAACTTTTAATATTAATTAAATTGACCTATTTTAGTGTTAATACAGTGATAAATATACAGAATCTAAAACAAATGAAATATTAAATAAATAAAATACGAGAATATATTGTTGAAACTTTATATGCTCAAAAAATCTAGAATTTAAAATTAATCTTCTAAACTGAAATATCAAATTAAATTTTTAATTCTATATGATTTTTTCTGTACAATAAAAGATTATAATATAGCGATATTTATATTTAGATAAATAATGATGATTTGGGTATGAAAATATCAGCTTCGATAATATGTGATTATTAATATAAGAATCTTTTCTATTATATTATAGCTATCATATTGAAAATGTTTAATTCATTTTTTATTTTTAATGCTTTACTTAGTACAATTAGTTTTATTATTTATTTTTATCTTATATATAATACCTATTTAAAGCATTTCTCAACAGTTTACTTAAATTAAATTGATATAGATTTTTAGAAATATTCATATATGATTGTTTAAAATAAATTATAATAAATTTTTAGATTACTTAAAATTCTCTACATTACATTTTCAATTGAATTTCTACTTGGGTAGGTTTTGAAAAAAATGATACTAATTTATCTAATCGAACTAGGAAAATAATTGTTAAATAAATATTTACCTCGATAAAATATAAACAACTAGTTTTGACTTTTAAATATATATATAAAGAATAAACAAAAAAAGTAACTAATAGTGAGAATGAATAAAATAAGTTCAATAAAATAGTAGTGATTAATCTTAGACTTTTCATAGAACATCAATATAAAGTGCTTTTTATAACATCCCAAAAATATAACTATTCAGAATTTATCTGCTAAATTAATATATCAACAAATATAAGTCAAATATTTTAAATTCTCTATAAACTCAATGATATTAAAAATTAAACTCAGATAGATCAAATTTTATGACAATTTATGTATTTCATCCAAAATTCAAATTAAATTGAAATTGAAATTTTAGTTTTAATTCATTTCGCTTAATTTAATCAAAATAATGAGAAGTTTATCAACAACGAAAAGTGTAATATTTTACAATTTAAATTAATTACTTTATTTGAAAATTATGCTTTATCATTTACAAAATCCTTGCTAGACTTTGATATTATTCAAAAAGACAATTATGATTATATGTAATTAATAATTTAATATTATTATTTGAAAGTTGAGATAATAAAAATTATTGTTTTGTTAATGCGAACTATATTTTTACATTTGAATTGTATATCATAAATAATATAAAATAATGAATTATTGAGATATATAGGCAAAACACTCAACTTAATATCAATAATCAATAATACAACAAAGAGAGCTATAAAATGCTATCATAAAACATAATAATAATGCATTAATTTATAAAAATAAACATGAGTAAAAATCAAATGCATCATCAAGAGTAGATTTCCATCTAAATAAGCTAAAAATTAATTCTTTTCAATTTATGTTTATAATTTATCAAATTTACATGAGCCTGCAATTTAATTTTAATAGATAAATTTAATTATTTAATTCAAATATAAATCATCTGAAACATTTAAAATCATGAAGTATTGTTATTAACAATTAAATAAATGAATAAATAAATAAATAAGGGTATAAAATTATGGGGTAACTTTCACCATTTAAATATGTAAATAAGTGAACACAGTACTGATAGAACTTATGCCAGATAAGTTTTATAAATAGCATAAAATTAACCTTGCCTGCAATTTTTAGTAAAAAAGATATCTAATTAAATTATAATTTATATGAAAATTATAATAATTGATTTTGAATATAAAACACTACTTTTAAATAATGAGTGATCATCTCTTTTGTTACTGACTAGAATTGTTGAACTTACAGAATGTGCTGATCTTCCTACAAGTTTTTCATCGCCTAAAGTTCATTAAGCTAAAAATGAAGAATTAGATCTTCGATTCATCTTCATATTAAATGATATAACTCTTAACAAAACATGAATTGAGATTCGCTAGAATCATTCCTCAAAATCTTTAGCTTAATTTTTACAATAGTATAGTTTCTTGATTTTAGGAAGAGAGATTTTCAAAGAAAGTGTGAGATAATTATGGTATTTCTATTGGTTTTTGTTATTACTCTTCAATTAAAGATTAAAAATTTTAATATTTTGCGAAATTAAAAATATATTCTAATTTGTTTTGGCAGGTTCAAAATGGTATTTTAATTTCACACTAAGACAATAAATAGTTAATAAAGAACACTCCTAATTGTAAAGCAACTTACAGAGTATTTTTATGATAATTTGACCATATTTTAAAGATAAAGGTTGATAATTGATTTACTTTAGCATATACGTTATTTTGAATTTATATATTTATTATAATATTTAATTATAATAATAAGTATTTGTAATATTTTAAGAAATAATTATGATTGCCCTCAATTTATAGTAAAAATTTTAACTTTTAAACTTTAAATTCTCTTGGCGTCTATGTCATATTAGCTTTTTCGGGGGTGGGTCTAAGTCGGTGCAAAAATTTTTTCAAAATCCAAAGTCGGTGCAAATTTTTTTTTCCTCAAAAATATCAAAATCCCTAAGTCGGTGCATGATCAATTTTTGACATTATTGATATATTTTATCATCCTACCCCATATAAAAAGTATCATTATTAACTAAAATTTATGTCTCAGCTTCTGAATCGAACTCCTTCATGAGATTTCGATCATAGGACACTTATAATTTTACTGTGACAGATATTTGTTTAAGTAAAATAAAAAAATATTATTTCATATTTTTAATATCTAATTAGTTAGTAAGCAACAAAGCTGTGGATTAAGAACATTATTATTATTCGCTATATTTAATGATGTCTCGCCTTATTATAAAAACCATTGCCTCAATTAATTATCTTTTTTTAAATACACTAATCAATGTGTACGAATTTTTTAATTCTAGACATCATTAAATTTAGCGAATAATAATAATGTTCTTAATCCACAGCTTTGTTGCTTACTAACTAATTAGATATTAAAATATGAAATAATATTTTTTTATTTTACTTAAACAAATATCTGTCACAGTAATATTATAAGTGTCCTATGATCGAAATCTCATGAAGGAGTTCGATTCAGAAGCTGAGACATAAATTTTAGTTAATAATGATACTTTTTATGTGGGGTAGGATGATAAAATATATCAATAATGTCAAAAATTGATCATGCACCGACTTAGGGATTTTGATGTTTTTGAGGAAAAAAAAATTTGCACCGACTTTGGATTTTGAAAAAATTTTTGCACCGACTTAGACCCCCCCCCCCCCGTTTTTTCTAAGTCTTTAGAATTTTTATTGCAGTAAATCAGAATTGCTTGTTTTCTTATATTTCTTGCAAAGATACTTTTCCTTACAAGAGTAAAATATAAATATAAAAGTAATTTCGAAGACAAAAATTTTATGTCTGAAATCAAAATTAAAATGCATGATTATGAACAAAAATTTAATTTAATATTTATTATATCTTTTTCTAAACTTAAGAATATAATAAATTCAATTTAATTTCTATTCCCTTAATAAACTAATAAAGCCAATAACTCACTCCATTAATTGATTGTATTTTCTTGTAAATATCTATGATCTATAAAAACACTTTAAATATTTGTGAGATATCTTAAAAAATTCTTAATAATTTAATGATTTCGACAATGAATGCCTTATTATAAGCTAAAGGCATTTAGAAATCTTAATTTAATTAATAAAAAATACTGATTTTTTGGAAAATTATTGTAATAATCTCAACTCAATCAGAAGAGATGATGAATGATATAAAAATGAATAATAATAATAACTAGAAAAATTGTTTAAAATAATCTTTGTTTCTCTGATGAAAAATTATTAAAAACATAAACAAATATTTGATATTTTATCAATTCTGTAATATGTGATTTTCCTTTATTTTTACTATTGAGGTTCTGATTTTCTCAATTTATACATATTTTCATAAAACAATTATTTTAAACAAATCAATTAGATATACTTAATATAATTTATAAATATTATTAGCAGAGATAATATAACAGAATAAATTCCTATAAAATATGAATCATAATTTAAATAAAAGGAAAACCTTTGAAAGCTTTTAAAAATAAAATGAGTCTTAACATTGAAAAAGAAGTAGTTTTGGGATAACCACTGAGAATTATAAGTTAAAGAAAGTCATCAGCGGATAATAGGAATATTCATAAAAAGCATCATCAAGAGTTAATAATTGAAAATTAGTAAGCAATTCTCATTAAAATTATAGAAAGCAAGGATTATTTTTAGGAAATAATAGAAAGCTGCATTTAAATTATTAAGACCTAAGTTACCTACTCTGCATAATTAAATATATTGCATGCATATTTTTGTGTAAAAACGATTGTTTTAAAGTATACTTAAATATGAGAATTTTTCTAAAAATAAGATTGAGAAGTTGAAATCTCCCTTTGAAGGGATCTAACTAAATAATTCATATAGAGTTTATGCTCTTCACATAGAGCGTTATATAGCCCTTCAGTTAGCTAAAAAAGTACCTAAATCAATTAGTAAGAATAAATTTATATTCATAAGAAACTGTTTAAACTTAAACGATTGAAGAACTATACAATAATACAGTTGTCATTAACCCATTAAAGCTAACCAGATAGTAAAAACACATTCCAAATAACGGAATTGTAGGCAGAAATTCAAGGGAACTAATTAAGTTAACGAGCAATACTTCATCCAATAAGAACAGAGTGGACACACTTATGACACCAATGTTATAATAAGTATCATTAATTCAAAAACTATTGTGCAAAAAAGAGCATTAATATTTGTTGATAATGTATAAAATCAAAGAAGTACATCATCAAAAATGCTATAATATGAATTAAAATAATATCTCACTGTAATATATATATAATTACTTTCCAACCCTTTTATAAGCAAATAAATGACTTAATTAACGAAATTATTAACTCTAAATTTTATTTAAAAGGTTTAAAGATAGCAATTCAAAATAAAAGGATAAAATATGTAATTTATTGTAAATATAAAACAATAATTTATTATAGAATACAAAATGAAGGCAATTTAAAATTGAAATAATTAATAGCTTACAAAATGAAAGATATAATGTATTTTTAAATGCATAAAAATTCGTTTATTTATAGGTAAAATAGCTATTGTAATTAGTAATTTTAAAATTTTCTCATCGTTTAATCTTCATCTTTATGTAAAAAAGTTAATAAGAGACGAATAATTTACGTAACTAAAAATATAATAAAAAGTATATTATGAACATGATAATTAGGGCTATTTTAATAGTATAGGATTTGAATTGGAAATATTTTATCATATATATATATATATATATATTAAGCAGGACCTTTTAACAATGAAAAAGCTG
This sequence comes from Oxytricha trifallax, assembly GCA_000711775.1. Lineage (NCBI taxonomy): Eukaryota > Ciliophora > Spirotrichea > Sporadotrichida > Oxytrichidae > Oxytricha > Oxytricha trifallax. The sequence goes on from ARYC01008261.1 coordinate 12,140, forward strand.
CCTATAATCATATATCAGCTTTATTCAAAAAATTTCAATGTGAATACAAACAATAAAATAGTGAGAATATGGAGAAGTTAGGTAATTATTAAAATGATTAAGGGGTAGTCTATGGCATCAAATCTTGCTGAAATTTGCAGTTTTGTTTATTTCCCACTTTAAACGTTAAATTGCACTTTTTTATCTAAATCTTTTGAACGAACAATTAAAATTTAAGAGTAATGTTTAATGTTTTTTACTCAAGTATATTCATTCAATAAACATATAGATCAATATCAAATTAAAACAAGATCCGTTATAAAATGTATAATTATAATTTAGTGAAAATTGAGAAAAATTGGATGATAAAATATGTCTTTTCTATAAAATATATAAATAAAATGATACTTGTTTGTATAAAAAGATATTTAAGTTTGCACTCATTATTAAATGAGTGCAATTATTAGTAAGTAACTATATTTATAATTACAACAATTGCTACCTGCTGAAGTTATGACTGCAGTTGATCCTCCACCTCCTATCTATTATTCGATACAGATTTAAGTTGCTAAGTATTCATTTATAAATAGAGTAAATTTAGATTTTTAAGTTCGTAAATTTTGAAGCAATTTCTAAAAAGAAAATTCCATTTATGACGCTAAAAGTATCAATATTCTAAAAATACATAGAGCATGGCTTAAACCTTACAATATCTTAATTTATAATTCATTAAGTGGAATGTAGAACTGACAGGCGGAACTTTCACAACACGAATATCATTAATTATATCAAGCAGTAATTACTGTGAATGTTAGGAGTTTTAAATAATTTCTAATTAAATCACTCTATAATTATTATCTAAATTTTATATTTATACTTTATCTGATAAAGTAAAAATCTTCTACAAATTAATTTGAATCATGAAGATTAATAAAGTTAAAGCATAGGGAAATTTAAATTAATTACAAATAAAGAAGAAATCATTAAATTAGATAACGAAGAAGACGACTAGCTGATTAAAACCAGTCAATATTATACTTAATAGAATTATAACTTAAAAAACATAATGAAAATTTTATTTTAATGCATAATTATTATGACTTTGTTTGCAAATCATGCATACACTATTTATCAGTAAACAATGACGCTTCAAGACAAGTCAGATCTATTAGTTTAAGATTTAATTACTAGACTGTCACATGCTATAAGCTCAATCATCAATGGCAACAGTTTTCATATTAACGTCAATTTCTTTATCTCATATTATTTATATTCATTAATAAGTTTAATCTTCAACCTTTTAGTTTATTTAATATTGAAGAATTAGGATTTTCTTCAGCTCGAGCTTACTATATTACATATTTTAGAGAATTTAAAGTTATAAAGTTTGTGATTTTGGAATTTTGCCCTTACCTTCCACTATGCAAGTTTTTCCTTTTATGTGTATAACTATTGCTTTATTTAACTTGTCATGAATTTAACCCAGTGGCAATTTATGCGGTTTTAATGCATTTTATAATTTCTAAATTAAAATTTAAAGTATTAAAATTTATATTAATTTATATTATATTAAGGAAAAAATTGTTTGGAAGTATTTTATTCATACAAGGATTACTGATAAATTAATATTTTGGAAATCAGTGAATAAAAAAGTAAGGATTACATTAAATCTTTATTTCTTAACGAATAGCAGAATAAATAATCACTTCTTGCAATTTAAAAATCCTATTAATTAAATTCATTATAATATTTCTTAGTTTTAGAAATTTATTATTTAAAATTAAAGAATATTTAATTTTTAGAATTAACTTAAAGCTTAATCTATAATGATTAAATTATTGAAAATGTTAAAGCATTTAATATATATATATATGCATATTCTTCTCAATTCTTTAGAAATGTAAACTGTTGAGAAATATTAAAAAAATCATTTTTTTAGATATAATTTCAAATTTGTAAAATTTAACTTAAGTTAGTATTCATTAAAGAGATATTTAATATATAATAAGTTTTATAAGACTCCCTATTTTAATGGACTATGATCTTTATTATAATTTCAATTAAATTGTAGCAATTAAAAATTTCAATTTAAAGATTCATTTATTATTACAATTGATTAATTATTTATAAATAATTCAATATTTATGTTACTAATAAGACTGTAAATCAATCTTTAATTATTCAATGTCTTACAATAATATGAAAATTAGCCATGCATAAATGTTTTAGTATAAGTAATAGTAGATGATTTTGAAGTGAAATTATTTAAGCAATAGGTTTATGAGGCAATTTAACATATAATTGATTGATTTTTAAAAATAATTCAACGATAAGCTTACAAAAGTTTATTGAAAATTAAAATATTGTATAAATTATAAATAAGCTTTAATATATATTAATTTTGTAAATTAAAAAAGATTCAATGCTTTTATTATATTGAAGAATATATACGAGCTAATTTATTAATCATATAAATTGAAAAGATATTTTAAATAATAGAATTTAATAAATGTGTATAAATAATTAAACCATTAAAAATGAGAAAAATAAATAATTTAAAAAAATGAAATAAGTGAGATACTATAATCATTGAATTATATATTAATTGTGTACATAATATAATGTATAAATAAAATTGGAAAAGAAAGTTAAAAAATGAAACTTGATCAAAAATATTATATCTAAAAATGGAATAATTTTATAATGAAATATTTAATAAAAAATGAAAAAATAGTTAGAATTAAAATTAAAAAATAGTACATATAAGAATTAATGATTAACAAAAATAATATATTTGAGCTGCTTATATTTGATAATCCAATCTCATGAAACCATTTTCATATATCGAACATTCATTTTAAGCTTTGTAGAGTATAATATAACATCAATTCGACATGCCAAGGACCACTACAAACATCTCTAAGACTCTACATTATTGGTAACCACAACTTCATGTAAACTAAATGAATAAACTTATGTATTTTCATAAAATTTAATGAAAATCTCATGAAACAAACCAATCCATAAAACTATTAAAATTCAATGTTTTTTTCAATTTCATGTAAGAATAGAGAGTTTGATAAATTTTAATAGATATTTTTTTGTTAAGAAGAAAAAAATATTTTTCATTCTGTTTTTTTATAGAAAATTTCTGATTTAAAAATATAAGAGTAAAATTAAAAATCATTTTTTAAATATAAATATATTCAAATTTTTTAAGGCTATTTACTTTTGAGAAACCAAATTACTAATATTTAAGAAATCTTTGACAAATTGATTTAGTCTAAATTTAAAAATGATAATAATTTAATTTAATAGATTTTATCTATTAGAATTACTCTAGAATTTTGTTTTAATTATTATTTAATGAATCTTATGTATTTATATTTGTATACGTATAGAAGGGATTTCGTCAAATTATTGAAAGTTTTTTTTTTAAAAATATTTTATTTGATATAGCATTTGAAAGTTTAATGCAGAGAGTATTAAATTATATTTAATACTATCTTTATTACCTTGAAGTTTAGATTTGGTTATATTTACAAAGTATTATAAACTAAAAATTATTAATATAATCATTCTCTCAATTAAAAAGCAGCTACAAAATTTGTAAATATTAATCAAAAATTGAATGATGCTTAAAAACAAAAGATTCTTATTCATAAAATCTAATATTTCAATATTATAAATCTCTAATTATAATAATAAGAGAGCTTAAATTGTAGAAATAATTTTAAATTAATAATATTTATAAAAATATTTTGGTAACTGATAAAAGTCATGTTTTTAACAAATATAGTTTAAGCTGTTAATGCCATAATTTTTCAATAGATTTATAATAAATTAGTCATGCTATATAATTTATGATCCTTAATAGGAACTTAATTTTATATTGCAGGTGATTGTAGTTCATTTTTAGCGATGATATGAGAATATAGGGAAATAAATAAAATATTTCGTGTTTTTTTTAAATATAAAATATTTGCATTTAATATTATATATATATAAAAGGACCCAATATAGAATAACTTAATAGTTAATTAGAAATATATAATGATTATTATTATTCAATACTATACTAATATTAATGCTGGGGCTATATATAATTATTAATATAGATGATTACAATATAATAATATACTCCATATAAATATTAAAAATTAAATTTAAATTAAAAAAAATCAAGAATATAGTATAAATATAAGTAAAAACATTGCACTTTGCAAAATTGTTTGTAAAATTGCTGGACAAATTTTAATATATTAATTGAATTCTTAACTCTAAATTCTCAACTCAAAATTAATAAACAGCAACAATTATAATTGCTTATTATTGACCAAGTTAATAACAATTCTTAAAATTCATTAACAGATATCTAACATTGACAATAACATACGACAAATAAATCTTTTTCTTAATAAAACTCTATAACTTACAGAGGCCTCTCATTAAAATTAAATATCAATAATTCTTTCCAGTCGGAGATTTTTATTGTTGTGCAAATATAAACTATAAGAAAATTCAATTTCTAGGTCAAAGTACAAATACTCCATTTATTTGTAATGAGATTTTTTTTTATTTAGCTTAATTTGAAATATAGTGGTTTGAAATTTAAGTTGTTGTTGTTGTTATTGTTATAGTTGCAGCTGTAATGGTAATTGATGTATTTATTTTTGCAAATATTCAAAGTTTTACTCATTAATAATCCTAATGTTTTTCAGTAAAAAGTTATTTCTATTTTAAGTAATTCCACATGACATTAGTCATTTTTGAAATTAAATAAATCAATTAATAATTAAAATTAATATTGAAGTCTAATATTCAAATGATAATAAAAATTATGAGTTTAAAACAAAGAAATTTGTTTGAATATATAAAAACATAAATTAGGATAATCTTAGATTGGGAAATATGTAATAAGGAAATGTGATATATAAATTTAATAAATATTTATATATATATATATATATTTATTTATATAATATATACATAAAGATAGAAATATATATAAATAAACATAAAGAAAAAATTTTATCATAAAAATTTATAAAGTACAAGATTTATTAAGAAAACCTATCCAGATAATTTGAAAACCTTAAAATAATAAGAAAAACAAATCCAACAAATCCCTAAATAGAAATTAAATAAATGAATCATAGCTACTCATTAAGAGAAATCAATTCTTGTATAATAATCGAGTAAAAGAGGCCAAAATAACAGAGACAGAATAATGGAATTCTAAATTAAATAATCTTAATAAAAAACAAAATTTCAATTAAATAAATCTAATTATATATTTTAAACTTTCTTATATAGAAATATATATATAGAAACATATGGAATAATAGAAAGTAGTTTTGTAAATGATAGTTCCCATGCTATTTAATAACAAAGATGCTTTTATTTAGTGGAAATGCTTAATTTCATTTCATTTTATGAGAAGGAATGTGTAAAATCTCCGAATTTATGGCGAAAGTTACCTGAGTTGAAAATGGCGTATCAGAATAGTCTGATAGCCTTAAAACAATTATGGTAGCCTTTAAATTAATTTAGGTCATATAAACCCTCTAAATTATGACATTTATTAATAAAAGCAATCTGATTGTTCTTTCATGATCCTGATTTTGTCATTTTATTCAGAGACACAGATTAATACAATCCCTAAAACAAAACTTTAAATGCGTATAACTTTGCGCGTTTTGAATATTTGACAAAACGGTTTTCATATTCGTGCTGATACGACTACATATTTTATATAAAATTTTATTTTATACTATGAAACTAAAATATTTTGGTTTATTTAGCATTTAATTATCTTTATATTAAGCTGTTCAATTAGTAGCTTGAACAAATTCTTTTCTTCTGATTAATTTAAAAATAAATATTTTTCCATACTCTCTTTCTCTTCATCCTTCATTTCTTCTTCATTATCTTCATATAAACGCTTTTTATATTCCATTTTTTTATTTTTATTTATTTAATTGAATGATGAAATAATATAGATATATATTATAATTCTATAATTAATTAAAAAATTATGAGAGGTGGTGTGAAATATTCCTGACTTCCTGACCCCGTGCAGTTTTCCGCCTCTGCGGAAGTTTCCATCCCCCAGCATTATTTTTTTATATTATTTGCAATAAAATATTGGAAACATATAAATTTCAATTTCAATCACCATTACCATATACTAAACAACCTTTAATAATATATAATTGTCATGGTATATTATTATTCTTTATCAAATTATATATAAAAAACAATGCAAAAATGATTGATTTTTATGAATAGTTAAAATGATTTTCATCAAAATTTAAATTCGAAATGATATTGGAAGCTTTATTATAAATAATTATACCATAATTGATGATAAAGATTTGAAAAATTTATAAAATTATATTTTTTTATGTGTGGGGCAGGAAACTTCCCCCTTTGTAAGCATATAAAATTTTAGAGCATGAAGCTTCCACTCCCCCAAAATTATTATAATACTTACTTTATTTAATGATTATATATTATTTCTTAAATACTAAACATTTAGAAATTATAATGTTGAAATAAATATAACTGAAATTATTATGATATAAACATGTTTAGTATCATAACCAAAAATTGCTAAATAATTCTTTATGAAATTTAATTTATGCATCTTGTAATAAGAACTATTATATTCCATAATTTATATTTTATGATATATATATTTCAATAATATTTCCCTAGAAATACTATTTCACCAAACAAGTACCACGCATGTTATTATAAAGTAATTCACTCCGTATTTTTTAAAAGTGTGATACTATAATACTATAAAGTTAGAGAAATTCTTTCTTATAAAGTAGCACAATTTATAGTTTTTTATAAAATGCTAATATACTTGGAATATTTATTTATAAACAAGTTTAATTAAGAAGAATAATCTCTAAGATTATGAAGAAAATTCCAAAAGTGTAGATAATTATATATAAATTAATAAAAAATGATGAAAAATACTAACTTGATTTAGGAGAGAGGATATTTTCTTTTTTTAATGTATTATTAATTTATAAATATATAAATTAGCCTAGTTTCAATCTTAAATCTCAAAAATTCATGTAAAATAGTTGGTCGCTCAGTGATTCTCAATATAAAATGAAACATAAATCACAATATGTTTTATACAAATGAATTATTTTATGATGCGGCTTTTCATTTTTAGTAGATAATGGTAATAAGTAATAACAATGACAGCATCTTAAAATCCTTAACATTCTTAAATGCTTGTGATAATTCTTTTAAAATAAAACCAGTAAACTTAATATAGTCAACAGAATATAAATTCGTCTTAACTTTTTTGTAGAGAACAGGAAATAATTTTTCGAAAGTATTTTTTCATTAAAATCATTGCTAGAGCAGCTACAGAATATAAATTTTTCAAATGAATTTTTGTATTTTCTTTCCAGTCTCCCTTATGCTACCTCCATATTCTTTAATATTTATTAAGAAACTTTTAACATTAGAGTGGCTTGAAAATGTGAAAGCTAGTTAAAAACTCTTTATCAATATAAATATGGCCAATTATAGTTGGAAGATACTAAAATAACATATAGAAGTTAGCATCTAAAGACTTTTTGTTTTTTAATGCATGATTATAAGAACTTGTCATCATATATGATTGGCTTTTATATTCATTACTAATAAGTAGTTTCCTATATATTTAATTTTAAAAGAAGCTTGTTCATTGAGAAAAAGGTATAAAAACAATTGTTAATTACTATATAAAGCTTGTGGTTGATATAATGAATTGAAGCTTTAAAAATATACAATATAATCATACTTATCTACAAATTCAATATGAATCTATTGAGTAAATTTCTTATAATTCTTACAAATAGTTTAATTAATCCTTTAATCAGTAGTTTTCGGGTAATTACATCCTTTAATTTTTAATGTATTTATTAAAGAATGTTATACAATTTATTTATTTTAAAAAAAATTGGCTTAATTGTTTATTTAAATTGGTTATTTTAAAGTTGATTTCTTAAATTCATTATTTTAGATTTGAAAATCATGATGAGATAAATAGTAACAGTTAATACTATTCTCATTTATCCAAAAGCAGCTGCTTACTTTCATCGATATTGAAATTTCACTGAAGAGTACTTCTTATGAGCTATGATGTTGCTGCTCATTACTGGCTTTATTTAGATAAACTGGAATATAATTTAAACGTAGAGTCAGCATATATTACATATTAATAATATTTAAAACATATTTCAAAGATTTATTGAAAGATTTAATCAAAATAATCTTGAATGTTTCAAGGTTTAAGTTATATTTGCATTTTTTATACTCCAAATACCTATTTATATTCAAAGACAAACTATTATCTTTCTTTTTTTTATTAAATTGATATAATTTAAGATAATCGGCATCTTCTTAGTCTTAATTGCATCTTCATTTATTTCACTTCTTTCAAAAAGTAGGAGTAAATTGAAGTTTTTATCAATTTAATAGTAAAGTTAAAATGAAGTGATTGTCGTATCTGTTTTAATCAAAAATAAACTGACTCATTCTCAAGAAAAATCTTAGAATTTGGACAAATTGCAGGAGAAGATAATTATTAAATAAATAGAGGGATCAATAGCATAAGAAGGAAGTCTGTCTTTTCATGTCTAATGCTCTGTCAAGGGCCAACAGAAAGGAGAATTAGAAAAATCACTTTGATTTCCCAAAGAATGATTTAATAATCAAAAATTGTGATATTTAACTTTTATTATTCATAATATGTTAAAAATAGTTATGCGTTTTAAAGTAGTATAAGTAAATTAATATTAGTAATTAATTATGAACTATGTATGGTTTTAGTAAAAAGTAAATTCAATTTTAAGATATAAATCATATATAATCTAATCTATAAAGTAACCTATTAAAATTGTTAAATGTATTATTATACTATGATTATTGGATAAAACTATTATTCTTAAAAAAATATTTAGGTATGAATATAAGAAAGTTGGGGGGAGGAAGTTTCCTGCACTTTTTTTTAATGTAAAATTTAGTAATTTTCCATCAATTAGAAAAATCAATATTTTTATGATTCATTAAATATTAAGAGGATATTTAGGAAAGATATGAAGAGTAGTAGTAGTACCTAGAGTTTAGATAACAATTTATAGAATTGAAAACACTTGGAATCATCAAAAACACTTTAGAAATATACAAAGTGGATCAGATCCAGTCTTACATGCTTTAAGGTTCTTATAAGGAATAAATTTAGTATAAATATAACAATGAATTAGTCGGAATTATGTGGATAATTTGAATGAAGATAATTTTTTATAAAATATAAAAAACCAAAAAAAGTGCATGAAACTTCCCTAAAAAATTTTTTTTATCATAAATTAGTGCAGGAAACTTCCTCCCCCCCAGAAAGTTAATATAGATAAAAAGTAAAGATAATTAATTAATACGAGCTAAGTCTAAAAAATATATTTCGACTTAGCTCGTCAAATTAAATTATATTTCTAAAAAATAATTATAAGCATTCTTAATTCTTGATTATTAAATGCTTCTCCTTAAAATATTCAAAATTTTTATTGATATTCAAAAGAAGGTAAATATTTTTAACATCTATTTAAACATTTTAAATGAGTATAATTAACTCAAGAAAATTGAAAGCATATTGCTATGAAGATTTTTCATTATGAAGGTTATAAATAGAACATAGGGTGAAGTTAACTTCTTTGATATTAATAAATTAATATAATTATATCAATAATAATTAATATTAAATCAGAGAAGTTGAATCTGAATTTATGAGTATAATCAGTTTTCTGTATTAGGGTTAAATATTAGCCCTATTTTCTACTTTATTATTTCTAATTATATTATTATCTATATTAAAATTGATATGTGTTTTTCCATAGAATTATGCAATGCAAACATAAATTTATTAGTATTGCTGTGATATTTCTTGTAACATTTAATGTTTCAATACTTTAATCAATTTAAATCAAAAATATTTAATCTCAAGCTATTTAAATAAAAATTCTACTTGAATAATATATACTATTTACCATAAATCCTTTTAGGTGTGCCATAATTTTTTTATTTTAAATTCAAATTTATCACATATTAGTTTAATTTGAGCTACTTATTAGATAAACTATCTGCCTGCTTTGTTTTGAAAATCACCAAGAATTTAGTTGTATTCATTCAAATCAAATCAGCAAAGTAGCCTAGTTAGTATTAACTTATTTTACAATAATGAATTTATAGGATTATTTATTAGAATCCTAGATAGCAATTTCATTTTGGAAGGTATCAATGTTTAACTTCTTTTACCTATAACAGTAAAATTGAACTTTTGTAGTTGTTTGTAAACGCAAATTAATTTTTGAGAATCGATCACTTATTCAAATTAAAGAATATCTCTCACAAAATGTACTGATGAGAATAAAAGCATTCATTCCTCTCACATATAGCCTAAAACCAAGTGCTCGATAGCTTCTATCCTAAACTTCCTTGGCTCACGATATTCCACAATCATGTTTTCATTTTTGGAGGTTTACATTTTAATTATGAGTAATATTATTAAATAAAAAATAATACAAAAAGATATATATTTTGCTCCTAAAGGTCATCCAGATAATCTAGGTGAATCCGATCATATTATCATAGTCAATAAGCTTCAAAAAAGCCTAATCTTCTCAAAAATTGTTCCTACAGTTTTCAGTATCTTTTGCAGCCATTACCATGATATTTGGGGTGCACATTAACTCAGATAGTTAGTGTTGAAAATGCTGTAAACATTCATAGTAATATTTTACGATATTACGTGAGTCTTAATTCTTATTCAGATGCAAGTTGCTTTCTCCATCAATCAACCATTTTAGCAGAAATTAGTTACTTCTGAACTTTGCTTCATGCTTTCACATGTTCTTGAACTACTTTAATTTCCTTAGTCCTGGAGTTAATAAATATATTGATAATTTAAAAATATTCATGAATTATAAATTGTGATTTTGAATTGAGTCTTAAACAACAACTAGCAAAGAATAAAAGTTGTTTAACATTTATAATAATGTTTGTAGATATCTTGAGGAACTTTTCAAGAATTTCTAAACTAACTATTATAGTGCTGTAATATATACTCTCAAAATGAATTGTCCTTATTAATAGTTATTATTTAATAAATGATTAGCTAGTAATTCAAATAAAAAACTTTAATAGTGTAAGCTTATATTTTACACTGGCTCAGGCTTATTTAATTTCAAAAAAATACTTCTAAGTTCTACCGATATTTATTCCTATTCAACAAAATATTGATGTCTTAAACTTATATTATTCTCTATATATAATTTATTTATTCATTGATATAAAAACACTTGTCAAATTCTGCAGAAAGAATAAGTATATCTAAATATAAATACAAAAATTTCAACATTTCCGCTAATTTTAGAGGCAGAGGTTGATATGTCTAGACTAAAATAATATAGGCAAAATTTACTTAAAACTATAAATAATACTTTTTAATGTTTTTTTGAGCTGACTTTTCTTGCTTTTATAAGTGAGGAAATCTTTAATTTGTAAAAACTATATTATTTATTTATTTTAACGAAATAGGTTATATAAACATTTAGATATTGATGTTCTTTAGTTGGTTGTTGCCATTTTCTCCAACAATCAATGACGCTATGAGCATTTAAACGATTGAAATAGTTGACATAAGCTAAATTATTCCTTGACCTACTCTATTATATCTCTATGTGATTCTATCTGCTTACACCTGTGAATACATAAATCCTCGTTTCATCGTGATTATTTTCTAGTCCATATTTTGAGATCTAGCTATCTAATCAGTTCAATTTCATTATAAATTATAGTAAAGTCTTAAATTTTAAGACTCGGATATATTATTTTATAATTTAATTTAAGAATTTCAAATTTTACTATGATTTTTATAAACTTCATACCTTCATCACTCATTTATTTTTGGGAGAATATTTATGATATTGAAATTGAACTCTCCGTCCCTTAATTGAACATAGTGCTGGGTGACCAAGACATTTTGTTTTAAATATTTTTGAAAATATATTTTTGCACAAAACCTGACCCTCCTAAGAAATGGGAAAATTGATATAAAAATATAATACTTACACTTTACAAATATATTATCCGTAAGATACATTGGATTTCTTAAATTATACTAATAATATCCTTTCTATTAACAAGTGACTTCATCTATCATGAGTTCAATTTCATTCTAAAGTATAGTTGAATCTTTAATTATACATAAATTCCTATCTCATCACTGGTGTCATTATCTGTTCTCGGTCCACTTAATTCCACTTCCTCCAGTTTTAAGAACTTTTGATAAGCCTATGATCAAAGGCACTTAAATAGAAATTGGAATATTAGATAATTAATGCAATTATACTATTAATATATAAAATCATGTCCTTAAATGCAAGCAGATTAGTATAAATCTACCCTTTAGTTTAGAAAATATTGAATTTATATCTTTCAAGCAAAGTATCCTACATGCTGATATTCTCAGAATAGTGTGTAATTATCAAATTGTAAGAGCAATATAAACATGTAATTAATTCACATACCTATAATATTATTTATCAAATTTAGTTATAAACTAGGGAGATAATTGTCAATCCATACAAACATGATTGGTGCTCTTCCTACTAGTGAACACTCTGACTATTTAATTTTGAGATGAGTATTGACTAATAATTGTACTTGCTTAACTAAGTTATACTCAATTTCACTATGAATATCATCCATTTGGATCTATTTATTCGATTATTTAAAGTTGAGTAAATAAATAAACATAATATGTATGAATATAATATGATATTATTATTACTAGTATATATGATGCTAGTAATTAGCTAATCTCAATTAGTCAACAGTATCCTTCTTTTTTGTTGTTATTTGGTACTTGTTACTCAGTATACTTAAACTACTGCATTCTCTGTTTTCAGTTTGATGAAGAGCATCTTCACTCTTTGAATCCTTAGTGGCATATTCTTCATTCATGACTTCTTGCTTCACTGTGATGAAATGTTTTCATTTACAGGCTAATTCTACTACCTGTATTTTACCTTCATAGTCAAGAGTATATCATTTATAGCTGCAATTGAATTGTTTAATTCAATACAGCTGCATTGAGTTTCCATTTTGAAGAAAGTTAACCCGGCATCTCTTTGCATCCTTGCACTAACTAACTAATTAACTTTTTATAAAATATAATTTTAAATTATATTGAATTAAATTATAAATCGTTTAAGTGAGTATCAAGGTCTTTTATTGTTGGTTATAATATTGTTTTAGGCACAATTAGTTGAGATAGTAACAGTTAAACTAGATAGGAGAATAATGTGAATACTGCTAGAACAAAAGAGATTTGTAATAACAGCCAAGAGAACAAAGAAACAGCTGTATTAAGAGGTGATGGTTGTGATACTGCCTACTTTTTCTCGGAGAAAGTTAAAAATCTTGTTATCATTGTTAAAGATTTCAAGCGGTCTACTTAAAAATGAATGACATATTATTTATGCTAAAATAAATAAAATGATGCATGGGAGGGGAATTTAGGAGGGCAGATATTGTTGTTGTGTTTTATTGAGATTTATATGTTTATATTTTATTATGATTACTCAAATAATTAATATAAACAATCGAATATCAGAATAATAAATATTCAATATATAAATAAGATGAATTTAAAATTACTATTAAATTTGTAATAACACAAAGTAGATTAGTTTATTCAACCATGCAGCCCAACTTAATTTCCCTAAATTCTCCCAGTTCCCATTTAGTATAGCTTTTATCAAATTATATTAATCTCTTCCTTCCCTGCAGTAGCCAACAAATAAGTAGCTTACTCATATAATAAAAAAGAACTCTTGCGAAATTTGTTGGAAAACTAACATTACATATTTTGCGAGAAAAAAAAATTTATTAAATCATATTTTTCTATGCTCTTATTTGCATTTGAAATGCATATTAACTTGATGAATAAGTCAATAATTTATATTATTTTTTACAAGAGCATTAGTTTATTAGAGCGTGAATTAAGTTCAAATTAAGATTTACAAAAGTTAATGATAATAAGTGATTATATTGAGGTCTCTAGAGATCACCAATTTATTTATTTTATAAACTCATAAAAGACAGAGTATTATAATTAAAATATAGTTCTGTCTTTCAAACTCGAATCTCATGTCAAGTATATTATTTTACGAAGATCATAAAAAAAGTATAATAAGTTCTTCTTAGTCGCAGTTTAGAATTTTTCTGTCTTTAAGGATAGATAGTTCGATAATCAATACTTTTTGTATAAACTTTGAATGAAGTTCAATAAACTGATTAGAAAACATTTGTTAAATCAGATTCTGATTAAACTTCATGATTTCACTGAAAAATCTGTATTCTTAAAATTATCCTATTTGATAAAAAATTGATGGAGTCTTATTGAACAGTCAAAAGTTCTTTTAATTTATGTTTAATCATTCAAAAAAGAATATTAAACTTTAGTTTAAAAGTCCTGTTATTTATAGCCAGATTTAAATTTTGGTTTTCTTCTTCTTGATTTATTTAAGATTCTATTAATTTTTATTCTAATATATTTTGAAATTAAAATTAAATCAATCTTGTAATTATTCTACTGTACTAAATAAAATAAGCTCGAAAACAATGTTGAGAATTTAATTGCTATATGTTGACATTAGTGTTTATATAAGATAAATTAAGAAAAAAGTATGAATTTGAATAATCTCCTTGGAAATAAAAAGCTCCTTATGATAATTTTGGTAAGCTCAACAAGAAAAAATAAGCTTAGTCTACAACTATAAGCATTCCGTGAAAATTTGAAATTTTATAACTTTAAACATAATTATTAATTTTTATTTATTGCACACCTTCCCAACTCTACCAAACTCAAGCTTATTATTGTCTATATTTATTTTTTAATTTAATCATTAAGATTTATGAGCTATTCGAATACGCTTTCAAAAGTAAAATATCTTCGACATTTAAACCTCCTATTAGAAATCACCTTGAACCAATTTAAATTATCAATTAAATATTATAAAGTAATTATAGGTTTAGCATTATGATTTTTATTTAATAAATATAGTTAACCATTTATAAATATTAAATATATAATTAATTTTCTTCAGAGTAGGACTATTATATTCTTTTTTATAACTTCGAACTATTTTAAAAAACTTACAATTATATAATGTACATTTTTATATTATTTAATTTAATTCTTAATAGCTATATATTACTTTTTTTTAATTTATAAAATTACTTTATTTTTTCTATTTAATAAAGTTAAAATATAACAAATAACAATTTTTATCATGATTAAAGACTTAATTTTCTGTTTCTATTAAGATAATGGAAAATTTTCTTTGAAATATAATTATTTGAGAGATTTGCTTTTATATAAAGCAAATAGATACTGTTTATTTCTATTTTTTACACCTAACCTTACCAATTATCTTTCATAAATTATCTTGAAATTTTTGATTTTCAGTTTGTGATTTACTTAATATATTAAATATTTTGTACAATTACTTTTAAGTAATATATACTAATCTTTGTCAAATAATGAGTAATTAAATATGAAATGATTAATTTTCTCTTTATAAAAAAGTTTAATGCTTAATATATATACTGAATGAAATATACCTTATTTGTTCTATTAGTAGGAATAACTCAGGGAATGCTTCCTTGTCAGATTGGAAAGTGATTGATTCCTATAAATAATTTCCCATCACAATCAATTTAGTTTGAATTTTATTTCTGAAGTATCATGATTTATTTCATGACTATCAATCTTAAGTCAGCAACAATCATAAAATTTTTTGCATAAAGCGTTAATTAATATTTAGAAATATTCAAGTTAGTTAGTTTAAATAATGGAAAAAAACTAACAATAAAATATGTACTATAGTTTATAGACTCATGGCGAAGTCTTGAGGTATGGCTCTACTCCATAATTCAACAAGATCAAATTCTTGGCTAGCTGCAACACTGTATTCATAATCCTTGATATATCTCAATAGCACTTTTGAAAATAATTTTCCACTCAACAATTGCAATCAAAGGATGGCAAAAATTGTCAAGCCACCTAGAACGGAATCTCTCACTGAATAATTCCAAAGCAGCATCTCATAGATTTAAATGTTAGATAAGCAGAAATGAGTTCTCTTGAAAAGAGCAGGACCCATCTTCTCGATAATAGGTACCCATAGCACCATCTCAATGCTTCAATGCTCTAAAGTTTCTATAGAGAATTTAATTATAAGAAATAAAAAAGTCAACATACTCTAATGGTATAGGTGGCTTCAAGATTATTGTAAGTTCATTTACAATTTTACTAAATATCTCAAACTTAACCACGAAGAAAACTCAATACTATGCTATAAAATAGTCACTAGAATTAGTTGCATGTGATTTTTAAGCATAGTGAGAAATTACTCAAATTTTGGTAGAAAAGTGAGATTTTACTCATGACTTAGCTTTTATAATTTATATGAAATAGTATAACACAAATAAATTTTCATTTGTTTTACCAAATTGATAAAACCTTTTGTTATTAAATTCTGATCAAAATAGTTTGTGCTATAAAAACGCGGATTTCAATTAGAGACTCATGAATCTCCTCAGAATTCAAAACAACTAATCAGAAATATTGTTCAAGTTTGAGAGTTAATTTCTAATTATTTAATATTTTGCTTAGAAGTTGGAAGTCGATGTAAGAGGACATGACAATAGGGAGCTCTAATAATAATTCAAATAAAACAAGGATTTGATGGATCTTTCTCAAATTTAATATGATATTTTATAAATTATAACGATTGTAGAGTGGTACTATTTCCCAATATCAGCAAGCCACAATGAGATTCTTGAAAGATTTTCTTACTGAGTAAAAAGGCCTCTTTTAAAAGATTAGAAGTATAGACTTCGAATGTGCCACAATATGAAGAGCTATCGGACAATTAACAAACAGCTAATATAGAATAATGGATATTAGGATGTTGACGAGGGCATATGGTTGAAGCGTACAAAATTTGGCTAAATGCATTACGGATGGGGCTTCTTTACTTCACATTGTTTTGAAAAAATCATTATCACTTTAAATTGTTTTGCCAAAGATATCGTGCACTATTTGTAGAAATACATTTGAATTTGGAAAATTAATTAAAATTAAATTTAATATAAATCAAAATCTTGGCAGTTAAAGTTGGCCAATTTAAACCGATCTTAGGCTCATTCGATAGAGAATTCAAAATTAGCTGGACTTTATTATTGGCGGTACTATTTTATCGCATCCCTTGTGCGAGATAACTCGACTTTAATGTAAGGATATAATTTAATGAATTTAGAAAAGTTTAATTAAAGTCGAATTATCTCGCACAAGGGATGCGATAAAATAGTACCGCCAATAAAAAAGTCCAGCTAATTTTGAATTCTCTATCGAATGAGCCCAAGATCGTTTAAATTGGCCAACTTTAACTGCCAAAATTTTGATTTATATTAAATTTAATTTTAATTAATTTTCCAAATTCAAATGTATTTCTACAATAATAGAGCCGAGGATGTGGCAATAGCTCCTGCAAGAGAACATCCGAGTAAACACGACGAAATTTATAGCTTTGTGCAAAATATATGCGCACACAAGCTGAACTTGAAAATTCTATGCCATGGACCACAAAGTTCGACTAGAATGGACCT
>ARYC01008262.1:0-19443 GCA_000711775.1 Oxytricha trifallax
AGATAAAGTTCAGGTTGGTACTGGTACCAATTAAGTTTTGAACCAGATTGGAACTTTTCCATTAAAACCTTACTGCATTAAAACTAGGTACTAATTAAGTTTTGGTACTATAAAATTGGTACCAATTAAACTTAAACGAATTTAGTACCGGTACTAATTAAATTTAAACAAATTTAGTACTAATTTAATGGAACTAAATTGATAAAAATGGAGCTCCATCTCTGAAGTTTGTTACAGCTTCTGCGAACCTTCTCCACGTATCTTTACAGGGTTGACCTCCTATAAGATGCCCATATTTAATAGTAAGATTTTAAAGGAAAGGATCCAGAAGTCTATAAATTAAAACTTGAAATTCATTAATAGGAAGAGGAACAAAGATGGAATCATTCAATGAACAAATGAAAAGGGTTGAGGCTCAGAAATGATATCAAGATTCAGAAGCAAGGAGGATCTCTATCGATACCTTACTTAGCATGGTAAATAAATTGATGTTAATCAACGATGTATACAGTTGGTCTATTCCTTCCAACGATGGAAGGTACTAAAATATCATTCTTAAAAGCAATACTCTGCGAGGAGAAGAAAGCTTTTAAAAACATAGAAATCAAACTGATTGAAATACCTAACTACCCAGAGATTTCAGTCTCTATACGAGGATGCAATGAAAGATGATGAAGTGGTTATTTACCTTCCTAGCAAGAAGAACTCTCAAATAAATTGCCTGAAAGAAAATTCTTCTTTGGTGTTCTTGGTACAATCAAAGAGGATTATTTGAGAGAAATTATAGAAGAAACTCATAAGAAACGCTACTCTATTTCTCCTGAAGATTAAAAGAAGCAAGGAATACTAATAAGCGAGACGTGGCTAGCAGAGCTTAAGAAGCTCCTTATCTCTCTAGTAAGCTTTGATTTATAACTTTTGAGGGAAACCTGGAACTGGTATATTTCTAATGAAAGAGAATGCAAAGGTTCACAGAAAGAGAAAGTCTCAAACCATCCATTAAGTTAGCAAAAGACTTTATAATGAAGTTTAAAAGTATGATGAAATAAACATAGATGCTGGTGCTGGTACAAAGAGAAGAAACATGGGTCCTAGTAAAGCACCAGAGGAAGAAAAGAAAGAGAAGCCGAATCAATTTAAGAGTTCGTTTAATATGTGAAATAATTCATTCATTTAAATCTAACACTTATTAATAAACATTCATTCTTCCTTTCCTTGCACATATCGTAGTCTAGTATTTACCCACTCTCTTGCAACTACTCTGTATTAAGTCTACTGTGTCGATTGGTAGATCATGCATTAGGTGATACAGCAAGAGTTTCTTGTAGTGAGTCTTAATCTAACTCCAATAGAATTCGATTCCATTAAATTGAGGACTGTAAGGAACGTTATACAAAGGAGTTATCTTTAACTCTTCATAAGCTTTCTTAGATTCCTTAGTCTTATGAACTGAGAGGTTATCAACAAACAGGATGATCTCTTGATCGTTGTACTTATCTCTTAGCCTATGTAAGAACTCTATATACTGCTCTCGCTTAATAGAGCGAGGATGAATAACATAAGTTTCTAAGCCTGAATCTTCACTGATACCAGCCAAAATTGCGTGAGTGACAACCTTAATTTTTTAGTCATACACTTCTATATTATCGTACTTCTTGTACCAAGACTTATTAATAAAGGTGTTGAACGTAAACACAGCTTCATCAGCGTGTATGAACTTGATGTTATTATCAATAGACCTCTGCATTTAATCATATATATAGTTTAAATTATTACTATAAAATGGCAGATTAAAGTCAATCACTCTCTTCACTCTATTGACAGTCTTGAAGGTAATACCATTCCTTCAATAAATATTTGCAATAGTCTATGGTGAGATACGCATGTCAGGAAACTTGCGATGAAACATCACAGCTCGCTAGTCAAGTGGGAAATGTGCCCAATACTTAAGAGTCTTAGAATCGCAGAGATATTCAATATGGTGCTAAGAGAACTTTTATTTTCTTACAGGATGTTATCAAGAACCAGAATTGAAATGCTAAACAGCTAACAAGCAATGATACCTAACTGTTGAGGCACTCTTGCGCAGGAGCTTTGCTATAGCAGCATAATTCATAACTGGTTTGAGTTAGTCTATATTAATACTCGCACCATACCTAAGCTTAAGCAGTAAATCTAAATATTTCTCATCATAAATAGACCCCAAAATCGCTAATTTCTATTTCTCATTTTGCAAACTGGCCTAATTTCTCTACTAACCCTAATAAAACCCCAACTTTACCCTACTAATCAAAGTACTTATAAACCTCACTAAGGGGTTTTGGGGTTTTGACTGTTATGAAGAAAAAGAGTAATATCAGGCAGTGTGATTTCTGCGCAAAATTAGGCTGCAAAGAATTATACAATTTATTATAAATGTATTAGGGGAGTATAAGGTTATTCAAGATTTATGATATTATTTTAAAGAATGTGTTTATAAAAAGTTTCCATATCCCATGAATTAATCTTAGAAAGGTAGAATCTGCAAATAATGCGAAACAAAAATTTATATCCAATATGGCCTATCCCTAAAAATTATTTACAAGTCTTAATAGACAACTTCAGTTGGTTAATAATTAGGTATATTTAACGATGTGTATTTATTAAAAATCAAATAAATCTTTTAATCCATCATTTATTTATATTTAAAAATTAACTGTTTCATGTTTTTTAAGTAAATTTTTCTCAAAATAACTTAAAAACCTAATCATTAAATTTCCTTAGTTATATATATATATATATATATATATATATATATATATATACTTAAATCATTATAGTCATATTATTTAATAATATCTAACTGGTTTTATATCAAGCAAGTAAATATATCTAGTTTATATAAATATTTACATAGAGACTATGAATGAAATATTCAAGGAATCAAAGAGTGCATGCAGAAGGATATCTTCAATCAGCAGGACAAACACACTGACAATCGTTATGAATTGGAATAACTCCACACTGCCCGAACCAATGACAGCAAGTAGCACGCCAATAAAGTGGGCAAACTCCACTTGAAAATAGAGAGTAAAAGGGAAAGACTGGAGAGAATTAATAAAAGAAATTTGGAAAAAATTAATGATAAGAAAGAAGAGGTCGAGGAAAAACTTGACACTATAAAGTTTCTGAAGGAATAAATTGGAAATTTGTAGTTACACACTATCCCCCATATAGTTGTGCATTTTATAGAGAGTTTGAGATAAAGCAGTCACAGGATGAATTAAGAGTGAAGATCCAGGATGAGCAGTTAGTACATGCGAGATTACCTCAAGAAACTAAATCCAATTCAACTGAAGCAAGGAAGTTTCAATAAATAAAACCAAAGAATGAAGTAAAACAGGAACTAGGGACAACCGAACAACGGAAATATGAATGGCAGCAACATTAGTCAATCTATCACAGAGCCATCGCTTACTTTTAGTCGATTAGAGCAACAAGAGAAGGAACAGCTTTTGTATTAATAAACTGGATTGGACCACTTAAATCAGCAACACTTATCAACAAGCAGACATGGATCTGTCCCTGACAGTGAAAACAGCAGCAGGAGAAAGAAAAATATATAGTAAATATAACAATAGAAATCATGTTGCAATGACAATTGCAATATATTCTGATTTATTATATATTAACATATATGAATCTGATCTATTAAATTATTTAAGTAATAGTAAATATTATCCAAAATTAAATTGATGCCAATTTAATTTTATTAACAATATATTTACTAATATTAAATTTAATTATATGTGGTTCTGTCAAGATAATTTTTTATGTTTAATTTTCTATCAATGATAAAACATATTAGTTTTTATTTGAATATGCTTAACATTATTATAAATATAAAATGCTTTGTTGTTTATAGAAAGTGAAGCCAATTTATATATATACATTGTTTTAATTACTAAACAAGTTATTTTCTAGTGGTATTAACTGAAAAGATAAGAATGAAAAAAGCGTTAGAAATTAAGAAAAATTATACTGGCTAAATTTATTAAATGTAATTTGAATTAGATATATAGCTTCTTTATAAGTTTACTGATTGATTGATTTTCACAATAAAACTTTGACTAACTCAGAATAGTCCTTTCAATCTACTTGAACAGACTATGAAAGTCATCACTCCTAATTAAGTGAAAGATTAAATAATAAAACCAGCATAACTTTTTCCACGATTACTAGTTGGATATGAATTATATGTGGCTTTTCTACCCCATCCAAAGGGAGTAAGTGATGAAGTGTTTGTTGTTGACCCTATATAAACATACATTATATCTGAGGTAGCAGGCACGGTCAAAATGGTCAGGGGTTTTAGGGCACTTAACTTCTTTGTTGCAAGATAGTTGAACTAATTCGAATAGGCAGCTACGTTTGTATTGTTGAAACTTAATGCCAGATCTTACTTCTAATAATTAACAAAACCCACAACACAAGGTTTATCAATAGGCACTGTAAGTTTTACAGAAGCAGCAGTTGGAGCTAATCCAGAAGAGTAAGGGGTTTATTTGGTGATATTTTTGTTTGTATAATTCACTGATGTTGTATTATTCTTCACAGTAGAATTTGAGGTTGTGTTGGTCTTTAAAGTAGAATAATTAGTGGTTGAATTGGTCTTTACCGTAAATTAGAAGTAGTGTTGGTTTTAGTTGTTTAGTTAGTAGCGTTGGTAGTAGTATTAGTCTTTGTAGTACTGTTTTTAGTGGTATTAGCCTTTGTAGTATTTGTAATCGTAGTGTTAGTGGCCATAAGATTAAACAACTGATGGTGCTGTTGTCCTTCTTTATGGTTGTGTGAGAACAAACCTTTTGCTTAATAGCCAATCTTTCAAATTTAGACATCACTGACACGTCTTCATTGATTTCTTCCAAAGTTCTCAACTCCGATGTTTATAAGTCAGAAATGTTCTCCTATAATGAAATTTCTGCTCCTGCCACACGAAGCCCACCCATTCCGAGCTAATACATTGGATTTGCATGGGTAAGTTTCTACTTGGTGTCATCAATTATATAGATCATGCCGTTTAGTCCAACGTTAAAAAAATTTGTAACAGAGCATCCAGTTGTCTAGTTATAGAAAATCGAATTTGTGGGGATACATATTTCATTGGTTCTAATGGAGACTTAAAATGCCGCAAAACAATACTTGTAATTTCTGCAAAAATAGAACATGATAATTGATGAAAGCACAGCCCATGCAAGTTTTGTTATGTTTTCCCCATAGTTTGGGTCCAGTAATCGTATTTATAGTATTAGTAGTGTTTTAGACTTGCTCTAGCTGAGAGTGAATGTTGAGCTTGTTCATGACCTTGAAAGGGATTTTATCAACAATAGAATTCAAATCCTTAAACTGGAAAGCTTGAGTTTGGTGATAGGTGGTTAACAGCAATAAAGCTGCCATTGCTATTATCAACTTTTTATTCATCTGAACTTAATTATAGTCAAATTAATATAATCTAATTAGAATTAGTTTTATTTTTATATTTAAAGTGGTATCAATTTATACAATAATATAATGATTATTTTAATATGAGAGTGAAATAGCTCAACATTAATATTGACTTTATATATCTTCAATTTTTAACACTTCTCTATGAAAATACTGTCTTATCTGATAATTATGATTAGTTTTATTGATTTGTAATAAAAATAAAATTGAAATATTAATATTGTAGATAATATTAAATTTTTAAACAAAATTTATTTATGCATTAATTTATATCATTTATAAGTTAACAATAATAATTGTGAAGTGATTTATAGAATGTCAATGGTGAATCATAGCAACAGCAGTAATATCAACACCACCAATAATACTACTTAAAATCCTTAAAAACATTCTTAAAATTAAACAAACGATTTTATCTAGACAACAGATTAAATAAATTCAGTCATTCATACTAGAAATAGTAAAGGTTTTTCTAATTTAGCTTATAATTTATAAATAGAAACGATAGTTCTTAGTAAGAAGGGGGAAGTCAAACAATAGGAAGAAATATACTCTTATTAATCAATATATTTGTAATATTTCATCATAATTGAGAATGATTGATTAATCCTAGCATCAACTGCAGTAATAGCAAAACTAGCCATAGCAAAATCAAACACCTCAAATTCAAATATTTACTAATAATAATCCCTTATTATAATAGAGAGCTCTGAATATAACTTAAGTTGAGCCATCTACTCAAAGAGGCTGAACTCTCACAAAAATTTATATAAAAAATCAGAATAATTTTCATGAAATTGCTAATCATAATAATTATGGAATGTAAAAAAGTCTGTACTAAAATCAGTTGAACAATTAGTCCACTATAATTTAAAGCCCAAGCTCATAAGCCAAAATTAATATTAGGTTATTGTAAATTAGAGGTAGCAGATATCACAAAAAGAAGAAGTTAAGAATGGATTGTCAAGAATTTTAAGTAAGCCTCACAGAGACACATCCTAGAAAGTATTTGGTAATAGTTCTTGAAGAGGAAGCAGTAACTAATATCACATAAATTTAAATTAAAACAGCACTCATTAATAAAGTTCATCTCTCAGCTAATAATCCAGTATAAGCAGTATTTATGAACATGGGGGGGGACTTTATAAAAGAAGAGTGCCTGTATTTACCCAATTAAAGATGAGAGATTTAAAACTACAGAGACTAAGACAAATCCTATGATTGAGTAGGAACTTACAAAGCACAAAATCATTATTGAGGTTAGATATGGGTAATCACTTATGAATCAATAGTAGCACTTCCCGCGAGTTGAAAAACTAAAGAAAAAAGATAAAATAGATTCATAACGATAAACTTCTTCATTTTCCCAAAACACTCAACAAGTTAGTAAGTTGTCCAATGAAAGCAGGCTCAACAAACTCAAAAAAGCAATCGTTGCTATTGAGGAATCCAAAAATTAGATTTTGAATTCTTTTTGATAACCAGAGTTAAGACTACAGTCATTAAATATCAAAGTAGGTATTTAGTATTCATGATTCTAGAATGATCAGAGAAATAGGGGATATATTTTCTCCACTATCTAATAGGATAAATGATAATAATCCTTCTAAGAATACATTCATTTAAAACAACAACAACATAAAAGAATTTTTAAGCCAAATAGGAACTAATACGAAAGCCGTTTAACTTCTTAAGTAGCGAATCTATAAAAACATTAAAATTTTTCTTAGCACCGACAGCAATTATAGTAGTAGTTACAACATTTTAACGTATATTAAAATACCCTTAAAAATTAAGGTAGATCAAATAAATTCCATAATAGCAATATTAACAAAGTAGTATAGGATTATCAATTCAGTGATTTCGCACAGGTTGTTGGAAGCTCCTCAAATTTAAGCAAGAAAAATAACACCAAAAACAAATTTTGATAAAGTAAAATAATGGTAAAAAAGGAATCAATCTTAGACTTATCCCCAAATTCGAAAAATATATAGTAGCTAAGCCTCGTTGTAAAATACGACGTCCCTTGGTTGATTAATCATAAAAGCAAAAGTTAATAAATGTTTTGAGATAGAGCAAAGTTCAAAATGGAAGTAACAAAGATCAATATTTGCAATAATCTAATACTTAGATTCTCTCTGCTTAAGTATCCCATAGATAGAACTAATTTATTGCATACTAAAAAAAATAAATGCTCATTAAGGGTAGCAATACGATTCAAGTTTTCAAAAGTACTAAATTGGATAAAATTTTATTATTAAGCATCAATTTAACAATAATAGTCACATAGGAGCATAAATACATCCCTAATAAATTTAAAACAGATCAGTTGCTGTATCGCCAAACAGCTTGGAAATAAAATCTAAACTGGTTATGCCAATCTCCAGTTCGAATCAATCATGAAAAAATTAAGATGAATTATATTTTTTATTTTTTTTATCCAGGAAGTAGTAGTTTTGTAAAGAATTTAAAATTAACCAACTCCCCTCCTCAAACTAAAACCCCAATTAACTGAAACTAAATTTCTAAAACAAACAAGACTTTGATAATCATGCTGTAAATATAAGTATTATCAAGAACATGTGATAAAATTAAGGCAATATGAATTCTGGGAGTGTGGATTACAGGCTTCACTTGCCACAATTAAGGAAAGAATCTTAATCACAGATATCTTCACCCAGAAATTCTATTTTTAAAGCTTAAATGATAATTAACAGCAATGTTGGATAAGGATAGAAACTAAATGCTAATAATATAAGCAATAATATAAACAATTTTCATCAATGATAATTTAAAAGATAATGATACCTAATTAAATTATTACTGATTTCTTAATCATTACAAACATAAATGTAAAGTTAAATATAATTAATTATCATTTAGTAATATCTATTCTTTCTTGCAAATATTTGAAGATATCCCTTGGATAATTATATTTGATGTATATCCTTATTATGTCCGTCTATTTTTTATTTGTATATTATATTATATGAAAAACCATGATAGCAAAATTGAGGCTTTTTTAAAGAAAATCACATCTATGTCTATCTTTTTAAATAATTTATAGATAGTTTAATATTTATCTTGAACCTTGCTCAATTTATATGAAAATAAAACTAATAACTTTTTAGAATATTTAATATTTAGAGTAATTTATTCTTAATAAAAAATAATTCCTGAAATCTTTAATGCATTATAACATTGAATATTAAAGTTGAGTTTATCAACAAGTTTTGATAAAAATTGTATTATAGAATATACATTCAGGAAATAATATAAAATAATGTAAAAATTAGTGAAAAAGAAAATCAAATGCAAAAACAAAAACAAAACCCACTAGCTAAAGGAAAGATAATATATTTATACATAAGCATAATTACAATATTCGGCAATTTAACAAGCGAATACAATCAGTATAGCAGGATGCTTAAGAGTGGAGGCATTGAGAGTATTGGCAAAAGAGATGTCTTGTTATTCCTACTATTGGAAAGAGCTACCCTGCTTAGACTGCAATCCCTCATGCGATTCATAGCCAAGCTTTCATTCCTTTTTGTTTGTATGGCATTTTAGTTTGAAGTCTTCGCTCTTGATCGTGGCTCTTCAACACGTACCACATTCTACACTTTAGAATATCGATGTCAGAATGTTGACATTTTTGTCCAAATGTTGACAGATAGGTGTCTGTTCTAAAGGGGACTCTTAAAGATGAAACTAATTGGGACTCCGTTGCTCTCTCAGAGGGAAGGAATAGCACAGCCTCAGTATCAGTTTCGCGGCCTCTATCTGCTCTCGGGCCTACAGTAGTTATTTAATTGGCCTCTTCAGAATATGGTAAAATCACTTCCATTGGGAATTCAGGCATTTATGGACTTTCGGTTTTGCAGGCGAAGTCACGGAAAGATCTTTGACTGGGGAGCGGCCAAGGGCACCACGTGATTCTCCATGTTTTTATCTACGGAGATGGGGTCTCCGACTAAGACATGTGTCGTAGATCGCGAGATAAGTGAGCATATTTATTTTCGGGGACCACCCTATGCCATTGTGCGAGCGTTTTTAGGCACATTTCCATTTCTCAGACTGCGTGTGTATACTCCATTCAATTCAGTCAAACCTGCTAATCTCCTTAGCCTGATACTCTTTCCACTCTGTGCTGCGCGTTTTCCTCTATCCTGCTCTATGAGGCGCCTTGGCGGATTCTTCAACTATCTAATGGGGTTCAAAAGAAATGGAGTGCACTTCCCAATAGGGAGGCAGAGGAATCATGAAGTAGTTTACCGTGCGCACAGCACTCGTTGGTGTCTCGACCAATGGAGTTCCCACCCACTCTGGCACTTCAGATCTCCACAATGACTTCTTCGCAGTAAATAGTCCAGGCCCAGATACCAAGAGAGAAGGTGTAATCATTGAGTAGGTAGCAGCTTATACAATCCTTCCTCTTACTAATACTCTTTCAGTTCCTTGCGTCTCTACTAATAGTCTCAGCTTAAATGGAGTTGCTACATCTTGCTCTTCTTAATCACAATGCACCAAGGACTACTTGAAATACGATATCACCAACCCTCCAACCGCTCAAAGAGTCACGAGTATTGTCTGAATCGCTAGAGAAGGCCATATGATAGTTGGACCATACAACTGGAAATTTATGGCAGCTATGCGATGTAGATGCTTGCAATGGTGATACAGTATATGTCAAACATGTCAATGGCTTCACCCTCCTCTCCCTCTGCACCCATGCTGCAATGCTCCTAGATGGTAGCACTGGCTTAACGGCATCTTCATGGGACCTCTCTGGTAGAGCCTGTGTATCTCTCATCAACCTGGTTCAGATCACTGTCTAAGGGAGGTCGCCTTTTAGAACTGTTATGAATAATTTTAAAGTCTGATTAATAATATTAATTTGCTTAAATACTGACCCTAGGAATTTGGTCGCTTTCTGTTTTGTGATAGGAGCCCTTATATATATATATATATATATATTAGTACTTAGTGTAATAATTGAAAAGCAACCAAATACTTATAATAATTTCTTAATAATTCAAATTTAAATTAAACTTTTATCAACTTCCTATTCAAATTCAAATTATGCTTTTAATTATCTTTAGTTTTGCTTCATTTAAATGTCTTGAGATAGGCACTTTTTATTATCTTTTCAATGACGTAGCAGAGCCTAAAGTCAGCGCATAGCAGGACAATCGCTGTTATTTAGAAATCATAATTAGGGAAAGGCACAATTTAAACTAACGATGGATTATTTTTATACTCTCTGACGACATCTGACCAGTCTAGAATACCCGCAAGAGCAACTAGGAACATGGCAATAATGTATCTAAATAGCTTTTTGTTTTCAGTGAGATCCTCCATAAAAAGTCTTCCGCTGTAATTTTCGAAGATGACTGTGCACTGGAGCTACCATTGGTACAAAAATTAGCTTAATTTTTACAATAATTTTTGCTATAAAAGGCTAACAGAGTTATACTAAGTAGACAAAAACTGATAAGTGAATCAAAAACTGTAAAAGCACTGATATAACTAAACTCCAATGGAATTGTAACTTCTATTATAGTTTTCAAAAATTAAGAGAAAGAAATCATCAATAATAGGATACTAATTTATTAGAGAATTTAATTCTTGGATTTTATAACCCCATCAAGATATAGTGCACTCATGGTACAAGCAGAGATAGGGAATTTAAATTCATTTTATTCGTGATTAATTTAGAAAGTAGTTGATAGAGTGGATATTCCTTGCTAGATTAATTTGATAAGAGAGAATCAATCTTTATAACCTGAGTTAAAACCCTTAAAAATATATAATAAATTTTTCAAAATATTTTTTTTTAAAAATATGTTTTTAATTCTTTTTACAATACTGAAAAAGGATTAATAAATCATGAAAAATATTAGTTTTGTAAGTCTAGTCCTCCCATATTTATTGTAAAAAGACAAAATGATCTTTATTCTTGACAATTGCAAGTCCAATAAGTTATGATTTCTTTTTAATGATCCAACATCGTTAGTTTCATCTCCACACATTATTTACATTTATTGTTTTAAGATTAGCAACTATGAAATCTTTCTGATTTGGAGATGTTCTAGAAAATATGTGAATGTGTTTTAAGATCTTTGTAATATTGCTTAAACCTTATATTTTTAAAGAAACTAAACAATAGAGCTTATAGATTCATATTTAGTCTGAGAAACTAATTTATCATCAAGTTATATTGTAAAAATACATTTGAGTTTGGAAAAATAATTATAATTAAATTTAATATTAATCAAAATCGTGGCAGTTAAAGTTGGGCAGTTTAAACGATCTTGGGCTCATTTGATAGAGAATTCAAAATTAGCTGGACTTTATTATTGGCGGTACTATTTTATCGCATCCACAGAACTAGATAACTCGAGTTTAATTAAATGCATCTAAATTCAGAAAATTATACACTCACATTAAACTCAAGTTATCTAGTTCTGTGGATGCGATAAAATAGTACCGCCAATAATAAAGTCCAGCTAATTTTAAATTCTCTATCAAATGAGCCCAAGATCGTTTAAACTGCCCAACTTTAACTGCCACGATTTTGATTAATATTAAATTTAATTATAATTAAGTTTCCAAATTCAAATGTATTTCTACAATAATGAGATGTTTTCATTTGCATAGTTGTTAGCGAATAGACCCTCAGAAGTTTCTCCAAAATTGAGCTCTTTTCAAATAAAAGCAGCAGTTAGTAAGTTATCTCCTGTAATCATCTTAACTTAATGGTTGGATTATTTCAGTTCTCTTAAAACTCTCTTGGTATCTGGCTTTAAATTACAAGTATACTATTTCTCAATCTTTCTCTGCATCCTCCACAGTGCTGATTGATTTGGGATCTACGATCATAAAAATTGCTGACATTCTCTTCAAAGTAGATTCGAATAAGTATCTCTTGACTAGCTAAATTTTAGGACCGTTTCCTGCTGCTGGGGTTGATGTCTTTTTACCATCATGTTTCCTTTAGATAACTTCAAAAGCTTGATTAACAACTTAAATGATAGATTTAAGCTAATTAGCCATCAGCCATTGCCAAAGTATGACAACCACCTAATACTTTATAAAGCATTTTAAATATGTTATAATCAAGATTCACTATCTTATCATCTGAGACATTCAGGTTAAAGCCAGTAACACCCTTAATTATCAAGTCATTTTTTTTGTTTTATTTGAAAAATCTCTGTTAATTAACTGAATAATTGAGTAATTATCAGCAGATATTTGTTTAATTTATCTAAGTAGTAGCTTATGTCTGCTTCTGTCTGAAAATATATTTATAGATAAGTAGCTGGCAGTCAAAAAGTATTTTTTTTTAAGATTAAGAGATAAAAGTAGGTCTCTGTGCTTTTTTTACGCTCACTCTATAAGTACTAAATAAAATAGTTCATGAGTTTTCCTTGCTTAGTTTTAAAACCGTTTTTAAGTACGTAACAAATAATTCCAGGAACTGGAGGTTTAGCAATATGATTGAAGTCATTTGAGTATTTTAAAAGTTTAATACGAGCTCTATGTTGTCCCTTGATATGAAAAATATATTTATCTAATAGAGTTCATCAATTTAAGCTTTCATAAATTAATAATTGTCTAATTCCTCCGAGTCTCTTCATGTTTTACAATCTTTGCATTTGCAAATAATTTACTTCAAATATGAATAGCATAAAGAGAGTGAAAAGACTGTAGTACCAATACTCATCCAACAACCACAGGGCACTGCAGAATATTAAAAATACGAAGAATGAAACTACTAAATGTTCCATGTATATGTCCATGAATTTAGGAATTGGAATATCAATTTTGTTTTGACCCAAAACCAAAGCAGCTTTCTTTTCTTCTTGGTCATTTAATATACCTTCTGCTTCTTGATAGATTTCAATAGACTCTCTAATTGAGAATTGGAATATAATTTAGTCAACAAATTCAAATAAGTTTACGTATTATTTATATACTAGAAGCACTTTTTTTGTCATTACTATAGAGAAGTTTCTTCTTGCTCACCTCAATTTGATAGGTTTTAATAACTTGTCCAGAATTAGTTGCAATTGAAGGTTTTTAAAGATAATTATTTTATAGCATGCAAACTAATGTAACAGAAGTAATGAGAGTTAAAGAAATTATTTGTAAATTAATAAATGATAGGCAATTGCTATTAATGGTGCTGCAATTATATCACTTCGCATGTAAACAGGTTTCTTTCTGAGTAACTAGAAAGAAATTGTTTTGTTCTATGAGCTTTAAGAGTCCGCCATTGATATTAAATATTATATTTAAAAATATTTTCACCTTCAATTTTAAATCAAAAGATATGTAAACAGAAAATAATATTAAACTGAAAGGCACAAGCTCTAAATACTCTTTGACTATAAAATGTTATATTGGGTATTATATTGTATAAAAAAATGCTGTTCTTAACATTAGGCTTAAATTTTCCATCTGGAATCAAAGACTCATCTGTGTCTCTGTTTATAAAAGGCAAATAAATAAATACCAATATATCCAATGAAAAATAGACTGTGAAGTACTTTCCTTCTCTAATCTTTTCAAAGTTTAAATTACTATATTACTGATTCATATAGACTCACCCATTTAACATTTTGATTTAAAAATTAGAGATTAGTGAGTTCAATGAAAGAATCTTGTACATTTAGAAAAACAATAAATCTCATAATTAAATACTTCAATTTGATGGCACTTCTTAAGGATGAAAACTTGAAAGTAAATGGAGCTGCGATGCAGACCAAATTCAAATAAACCTAAATAAAGTTTGTATTAATCTCATATTTTACTTCATTGTCTTCATGTACTCTTCCATAAATGAAAATAAATTTGGAAATTTGTAATTTATTAAAACTAAAGTTTATGCTTCTTTTATTTTCCCCTCATTTACTCTTATGTCAAGCCTTAAAGTTCAGCTGGTTTGAGCCACATTGACATGGTTCTCTTTTTCTTTTTGTCTTCTTTAGAAGGATCTTTATGATAATGTTTTATTTTATTGAGAAAGTCCTACATTAGATCTCTTTAATGATGATTGTTTACACATCATTGTTATGTATCCTTCTTTGTTAAGATTTCTATTAAAGGTTATTAAATAAATATGATATAATCTCAAGAATATCACCATTTATGCAGAGAATGTACTGCTTCGCAAGCTTGCCTACATCATCTACAGATTTAAATCAAATATTAATTTATCATCGATATCAAACCATGAGATTTATAGAGAGTACAATACTATGGCTTTAATGGGCAGTCAGAAATAAGGAAACCGCTGAACACCAAATCTTTCTTCACTAATTTAACTTAATTTAGAGGTAAGTTTCTGGAGATTATTTAGGTAAATTTTTATAAGCTAGAGCTAATTCTCTTGCTCCATCTTTTACATACTTCAAATAGCCTTTATCGTAGTTCTGTGGAATCTCCTTCAAGAATTGCTTCAAAATATTAGGATTTATAAAAAGAACTGAAGCTTGCTTCTCAATTAGATCACCCACTAATTAAACTCAATGCTATTTATGTCAAAAGCATTTCTTTCTAGGTT
This sequence comes from Oxytricha trifallax, assembly GCA_000711775.1. Taxonomy (NCBI): domain Eukaryota; phylum Ciliophora; class Spirotrichea; order Sporadotrichida; family Oxytrichidae; genus Oxytricha; species Oxytricha trifallax. The sequence goes on from ARYC01008262.1 coordinate 15,053, forward strand.
AGGGACTTTAACAAGATTAATTAATAATGATGATTAATTTTAATCATTTTGAGTGAGTTTACCCGTTTTCTCAAAGCAGCAGATATCAATTTCACCTGCAAATGGAATTCTAAATGGTTCTGTTCAGAATATTGATTTCTTAAATTATTTATCAATTAACAGGCATCGAAAATTCCATAGGCAATTCAGGTGGAACAACATTAGTGATAATTAAGACACATCTCAGAAATTGTAATTGATTCTATCTGGATCTTTAAGTCCCTCTGTTATAACATTAAAACGAAGTCAAAGCAAAGCAGAGTAAGATTAAGATTTAAAACTTCATTACTATCTTTGAGTATTAATTGGAAATATTTTGTATAATTTCATTACCTCCATTAAGAATATGAGCTTAGGAAATTAATTTTATACGATATCTAGCTATTCTTCCCCATCATCTAGTTAAGCAACACTCTCCTTCACTAATGGCTAACTTTCACCTGTTAGAATTGACTCATTAACTACTGTTGAACCTGATAGAATTATCATGTCACAAGGAACAAGTGACTTTTTATCTGCTTTAATCTTTCTCATAAACACGATATCACTTGGGTAGAGTTCTCAAAAATATTAATTAATGCTTTCATCCATCTGTTCATTCTGAAAACGTGGAATTCAAAAGGAACTTATCTCATTCCTCTAAGAAATATAGGGTGTTGACGTCAGCGCTTGCTACCTGACGTCACCATTCGACACATGACGTCACAGCTCTCACATGACGTCAGGACATACCAAGTGACGTCAGGACATACCACATGACGTCATGACTCGCTACATAAAGTCATGCCTTTGTTAAAGATTATTATAATATGAAATATAGTAAAAAATCAAAATATGATTTTAAATAAAAAACCTTAAAGTCTATTATATTAATTATTATTAACATCAAATAATTAAACAGTAAAAATTTCAAAAGAACATAATAACAATTTTTTGGTACATAATTCTCAAACTTATTAAACTTTGTTAAAATTATATTTTTAAAACTTAAGCCAAAATATATTTTAATTATTGTGTTATACATTTGAATTAGCTAATATAAAATATTATATGTTTGTTTTATTAATTGAGAAGCAAGAAAATAAATTGTTATATAATATTGAATTTAGAAATTTTTAATTTTTGATCTTCAATTATATTAATTAATGTTGAATTTCATAAATTTTATTTGTAAGTATTTACATTTAATAGATGTTTAAAGTTTATAACAAAATGTAAGTTAATTTAATTTTGGTTAGATTTTTCTAATAATGGCAATTTACTTAGAAAATAGTTCTTATTCAAAGTACATTAAGATTTAATGAGTAATTATAAAAAGTTGTTACGAAAGGATTTGTATTAACAAAAAGCTTTAGTTTTACTAAATCCTTAAATTTTCATTAAAACCCTAAATATTAAAATGTAGAAATTTGATAAATTCAAGAGTTATCAAACTTTTGCAGGGATTTTTATATTCTTATAAAAATATGGATTTAATTATCATATTATTAAAAGATTATTTTTGTTATACACAGTAGTAGTAGTTAAATACTTGAAGGTAAAATTAAATTTAATTTGAATATCAGGTGCGTGCGATAAATTACCCAAAGTATATTATAGTGAAATCTGTTTTTATTTGACCGTGGACAGTTGCGGTTCCCCACGATTCATTCTATCTTATACTTGATTCACCTATCCACTTCCTTCCTAGTCATCTATTACTCTCGATAGTTTCTCTGCTCCTTTTAGGCTGTTATTCTTGTTGTCATCAGTGCTCATGTTGACTTCCTCCTCTTCCCTCTTTTCTTGCTGGTGCTCCACCTCATTGCCAAATTGGAGTCCCTCTACTTCCAGGATTTCGTCCATTAACTCACTGAATATACCTTCGCTTGATACAAGCTCCCTCTCTATTTATCCTCTTGGGTCTTCCCTCATTACTACTTCGTCCCATTGATCAAATCTAGGAGTTGAATATGTAGGTCTCTGACCCCAATCCCTCGTTAGCAAGCTCCCATATTTTGTTGTTCTTTTTCTCGGTTTCTCTCGCCATCTCTCCATCACTCCTTGCAATTCCTGATCTACCAATCTCCATCTTCATGAATCCCAATTCCAGGTCATCTGGTAGTATCTCTACATATTTATCCAGTCTTAACGAAGATTTGAAATACTGGTTCACCCTGCAATTCCATAGCTAGGTGGCTAGATATTAGAATCGCCATAATCCCACAGTCTTCCGGATCTTTTACTTAGTTCGTATTTGCCAAACTATTTAATTTGTTGATTTTGAACTCCTTCCCAACAGTCTCTTCTAGAAGTTCACTTAACTTGCCTAAATGCTTTGTATGAGAGCCAAGCTTTCTATAGATTTCCTTGTGTCATGTATTTCCAGAGTCTAAGTTCCTTTCTCGATTTTCAGAATCCCCCAGTTTTTGCTATTCTCTAAATTACTCTAGCAGCTTTTAGGAATAACTACTCCTTCCACCGCTTCTGTGTCTCTCCAGTACTTGCCATTGTCGAGAGACCCAATGATTTTCTTCAGGCTTTTTATCCCTTTGTCATTCACGACTATTGGTGGCATAATCATGATTCCCAGTTTATTTTAATTGAATTGTATTCCTCCATCTGCTTTGATATCGTTGCCATCATCTCTTCTGAGAAATGATTTCCAGGGATGAGATCAAAATGTTTCCAATCTTTTTTGTTATACTAATTTAAATAAAATAAGTTTTTAACAAAGAAGAATATATACTACATATTTTGGATTAAAATATATGGGGTTTTCAAAAATATATAGTATATACAAATAATTTGTAACACTAAGACTAATCAAAATACAATTAAAAATCGTTAGAATAGGTAATCTTAATATTTGTTGAATGTGATCGTCAAATAATATAATCCTTAAATATAATAATTGATATTTACATAAAAAATAGCAAAAAATTTCTTTAATAGTTCTTTAGAAATTTTTACTGTTTTATTATTTGATATTAATAATAATTAATCTAATAGGCTTTTTGGTATTTTATTTAAAATCATTATTTTAATTCTTAGTATATCTTCATATTATAAAAATCTTTAACCAAGTCATGACTTTATGTAGCGAGCCCTGACGTCATGTGAGAGCTGTGACATCATGTGTCGAATCAAAACCCCAAAACCCTTTCAGTAGTTTAATTGAGTTTTTGATTGATAAAAGTAGACTATTTGTGCATACTTATTAGGGTTTTAATAGGGTTTATGTAGGGGTTTAATGTTTAAATATTAGTATTTTAAGTGAGTATAACAAGTGAGTTTTTAAGTTATCTCACACAAACATAAGCTTAGTATCATGTGGCAGTTCTCTGAATTTTATCTTTCTAAAATGATGTTTAATTGTTTCTATTGTCTGTTAATTCTCTTAGCTTGGCTTGATAATAGTTGAGTATGCAAGTTCTCTGAGACCTCCATTTATTTTATTTTTATCGAGATATTGTTTGATTCTCTGCTTAGAATCTCTCTCAACCCTGCAGCTAAAATAATCGTTTCTTGGCTGTCACTCTCATTATAATTACTGCTAGAGCCCAGATATCCCATTAGTCTCCATCTCTCCAATCCTCTCTCTCTGGGAAATATCCAGGAGTGCCGTATACATTTCCTTATGCAGAGGCTTGCAATCTTTGAGCTCTGTTGAAGTCTATAATATAAACTCTAAGAGGCTGAAAGTTCAACATGATATTCTCTGGATTTAAGTCTCTATGAACATAACCTAGCTTGTGAAGCTCTTCAATCCCCTCAACTATCTGCTATACTATCAAGCCAATTAATCTCTGACATCTATTGTCAGATAAGAATTCTCTGTAAGTCATTTCAAGTAACGGAAGCCTGAAGGCTACATGATCTTTACCAAGTAAAATAGCATCAAGCTAGATGATATGCCTGCACTCATTTAACTTTGCCTTTTAAAGAGCATAATACTCATTTGCAAATTCCATTTGGAACTTGTCATCAGCAAGGAAGTAATTGAAAGGATATATCTTGTAAGCATATAAGTCATCAGTTATGACTCTCTTCTCTGTTTTATCTTCAAGAGTGAGGCAGCTTTCTAGGCAAGAATCTAAATCAATAATTTTAATATGGGAATCTTCATTGCCTCTATATTAACCATGATTTTATTGATCTCATAGACTGGAAAGTTCTTGACTGCTTTCTTCATTTTAACTTACTTCTAGACTTCAACTCTAAGAGTCTCCACTGGATTTCTTGATTTCTCTTTTAGAGGAATCTATTCCCTGTGGGTTCATGAATAAAGACAAAACTTTAATTGTGCTTTTTCTTTAAGTGCACTTTGAGGTCTCTAGTATGAGAATATGGCTTCTCACAGAACTCACAGA
>ARYC01008263.1:0-45874 GCA_000711775.1 Oxytricha trifallax
TTTTTAGATTCAGCAGCAGCAACTTGATTGGGAGTTAGTCGGAGCAGCATCTGGAACCTTGGAATTCTTCAGCATTTAGCAACTTTAGCATTGGACCTCCTCTAAGATCTTTAGGTAAGGGAGGCTTAGGTAGGCCTCGTTGTCTATTAATCCCCAAATGATGTGATAACCCCCAAATATGATGTGATAACCCCCAAGATTCTAAGAATCTTACATTTTTTAGGTATTTTATAGGCATTTAGGAACAGGCAGATATGAGAATGATACAAGCAGATTAATGGGTTTAGAAGCTAGAGCAGATTCAGCAAACATCAGCATAATTCAACTTTAGCATTATCAAAGTAAGTAACTTCAATATTTTCTTTTATTGCATTAAACCTTTTTTAGATCAACTTGAGCAGATTCAGAATTAGCAGCATATTAGGGTTAGAGTGGCCACCTCATAGGGATTAGTGTGATTAGTTTTATATTCATCAACTTTAGGTGTTGATTTATTGTCTGTCTTCTCCTTATATTCTTTATACTAGCTGGTCTGAGCTCAGTTTATTGCTGGGCGAGGGCTAGCTTTCTAACTTGGATTATTTTATTCTCATTATCTCTAATTAAAGCAAGATTTAGATAATTGCTTGATTTTACTTAATTTGTTAGAATCGTTGATTTTTGATTTTGATTTTGATTATCGAAAAGTATTAAAGTTTAAGTTTGTTCTGAAAGTTGAAATAGTAGCTGCCCTTAGTTTAGTTTTTTTATTCAAGCCTATATTCTATAAAATATTCTTAGAACTTACACTTTTCTATTTCAATATGATTTGATCGCGTCATGTGCAACGCCCAAAACCCAAAACCCCTCGGCTATAATTTTTGTAAACATGTTTTCGTTTTTGATAATTGATTTGACTTACCTTGTAATTAAACCAAAAGTAAGTTGTGGTTCTGGAAAAGTTCCACTCGAGCTCTGTAATTCTGCTCTATCTCCCACTCATCCTCAGCCCTTGTGGCTGGCACTCTGTGCAAGTTAAGGAATGATGTCAACTTACTTGTGCTACTTCACGTTTCTCTGCCCGCCCTCCCTCCAGAAGAAACTCACCATGCCAATTAGTGCTTCGCACAGTTGCTGGCCTATCTCCGATCCTCTACAAGAAAACCTAGGATTTGAGTGAGGATCAAGTTGCTATACTTACCAAGTAAGCAGAATGCCAACTGAACAGTAGGTGAAGCAAGGATGGCAAGCAGCTCACACCAGCTGCTGCATCTGCGACGCAGATCCAAGTCTTCTGTATGCTGTTAATGATATAGGGGTATACTTACAATTGTAGCCTGGATGTAGCACTAATCGCAGAGTGCAATGGCCAAGTGTCGAAAGTTGTTGTAAGTACTGTAGCATCCACACTACTAGAACCATCACACTTCTCCATTTCCCCAATGCAGACATGGCAGGCTTCACCAGCGCATAGTAGTAGTTGGCTAATAGCTTCAGCAGTGAAGCAACATCAGCTCAGCAGATCACGACGATTGAAGCAGTGAATTAAAGTTTTAAATGCGTGTGAAATTAATATTCGATGGGTTACATCGAGAGTGAATTAGGGAAGTGAATTAGGTATTAAATAACGTAAATTAAATCAAAGACTCTATATCATCTGAAGGCTCTGCTCTCAAGTGCCCCTCCTCTCTCACCAGCATCAGCTGCAATTTATCCTGCTGATCAAGCACAGCTAGAAAGCATGTAGGACTCGCCATCGGCGGGAGTAATAAGCACTCTCACTGGATCGTTGTTTGAGGAGGCTACTGTAAGTTTGAACTCGGCTCCAGCCTTTACACTGATGTTGAATTCCTCGCACTTGCAGAATAGGTCGCCTTTATGATTCTCCACCTCAAAAGCATCATCTTGCTGTAGATACTTGCGTTTCCTATACACCTCCACTTAGTAAGCATTGGGCGTGTTGTGCTGGTAGACGAACTGCAGCCTGAGTGGTTCGTTCTGCTTGTCTCTGTAGTTTAGCTGTTCCATCAGTGCGTCCTGGCTTTTAATTTACTAATAATTAATAAGTGGGGAATTAGATTATAAAGCACTGTTGTAGTGTGAAGGGAATTCAGGCATTTCAACGCACTCTGTGAAGCAAAGGGGTTGATGCGCATGAGAAGGGAATTATAGAAAGCTATTAATGGACATTATACTAACTCTGAATGGGGGTTAAGACAAAAAATATAAACGAACAATAAAACTTAATGAAACAAAAATAACTCAAAACAAATCTAAAATAAACTTAAGCTAGTCTATTGATCCATGCTGCCCATAAGGTATGAGCGTTCACTGCATGTTGACTGCTTCAACTTGGACTCTTGGTCTCTCACAAAGCTGGCTCATCAAAGGTCCTAATCTTCCTCAATGGACTCTTCTTGGTCTTCAACTCTCTATTTCTTAGTCTTTGCAAGGGCAGAGGATGCCAGTTCGCTTGCATTTGAATCTCTTGCTGCCTTCTTCTCCTTCTTCCCCTTCTTCTTCTTCTTTGACTTAGAGTCTCTTTTATTGCCAGGATCAGCCTGCTTTTGTTTGTTTGCAGAGTTGTTGGTGGCTCCCTCTTATTCTTTTCTCCGACTTTCTCTTCTCAGCGTCCGAGTCGCTTCGTACTTCGATTGGATTAGGTTTACCACTAGAGTTTCCCTTCTTCTTAGCAGGCTTGGTTGCTGGTCCAATGGTTGGGCTTGGGTGAGTTGCATCGGTGGAGTGATCCTTGAAGGACTACTTCTAGAGATATGAATTTGAACTCATGCCCATTCCACCAAAGAGGTTATTCTGATGCTGTTATCCTCCGATGTAGCACATTCCTGATTGGCTGAGACCTTGGTAGTGCTGCTGGGAGAATTGAGGCATTTGATTGCTGCTCATCTGAGGATTGCTTGAAGGTACAACCCTATCCTGATCGGAGTGCTACTAATCCTAGCTGCTGAGGATGTTCTGTAGATTATTTTGCAATGCTTGATCTCCCAAAGAACCTTGAAATTGTGATTGTAGGTACTCGCCTTCCAGTGAGTCTATGCTGGGGTTTTGGTTGGGGTTAAGTCTCTTACCTTAATCAGATTGACTTCTGGGGGATCTGTCTCCAACTTAGATTTACAGCTGATTAGTAGCTTGTGCTGGCTACTGGGCTCCCAATTTCTTTTCTTGTGCTGCCTTCGCCTTGAGAATTCGATGGTATCATGAGCACTCTTCATAGGTTATTGGAACTTGCTAGACTGGCCATATCTATAGCGTCCATTCTTCCTCTTCTGGCTTTCCTATCTCTGTTAAACATCATTTTGGTAAGCAAAGATGTTATTGGGGTCTATGAGATTGTTGCAGGGAGGTGTAACATTTCCAGGTCCTTGGCTGTATGACATGGTTCGGTTTTGGTAGGGTTGTTAAGCATTTTAGAATTAATTCATAGTTTAGTGATAAGAAGCTTGACTTAGATGCTGAGGCAGGGGGTTTTGGGTAGTCTGGTTGGGAGTTGGTTATGTAAACTGTTGTTGGTAGTTCAATTGTTGGGGGTAAGGGGTTTAGTTTATCAGCTGATTGAAATTGGGAACATTACTTGAAGCTGGAGGGTAATTGTAACCAAATTGTGCTTGTGAGGGGTCACCAAGTGACTACACCATTCTTTCAGCTTCCCTTTACCTCAAGTAACTCTCCCTGTTCTCTTTATCAAACATGAAGCTTGCCTCTCTGTCTTGCATCACTTGATCATATTAAATATGACGGGGTTTGTTTTGCTGGATAATGTTGGATATTGTGATTCCTTGGATCTTTTCACAAGTATCGGGCTGCCTGATTTGGTGAGTAACCATGTTCAAATAGTACGAATCTTGTTGGATAATGACTTTACTATAGTAGTGTTAATACCAATAAGACTTACTGTGAAGGGTCATGCTTTGCACTAGACATAAAGAAGAATCTGTGCTTGAAGGCCTCAAAGTAGAGAAGATATGGTGAGTGCTCAATTTGGGATTTCTCTCTGGCAGTTAGATTCAAGTAGTTTCTGGTTGCAGCTTGACTCAAAGTCATAGCGAGCTCAGCTACTGTTTAGTCAATGGTTCTCCTTTGAGTTGAAAAGGAAGTTATTTGGAGGTGCAGTATTCACATGCTCAGGTAGACTTTTAACAATACCTATTGCAATCTTAAGATCCTCGGGGAGCTCCCAGTTAAGAGAGTCTGGGTTAAATTCGAAATCCTTATCGCTTTATTGCATGAATCTAAAGAAGGGTCACGGACAGGGAAGAATACTTACGTAGAGGTGTAAAATGCATACAGTTCCTTCTCTCTACTCTTGAGAGAATCCGTCATGGTCCTATGCACGAGCTTTGTAATTTAAATTAGGCCATCTATCACCTCTCTACCCATTGTATGTAGATTAGACTCTTTGGGGGCGTTGACAACAAAATTATAGAGCCCATTCATTTAGTAAATACAGTTTATCAAGCTTAAAGGACAAACAGATCCTCTATCTGAATGTAGACACTCCTTTGCATATCATTAAAAGATCGAGTCTAAATAAGGGTTAAAATGTTGTAACTTACTGCACTTATCAACGACTTGATGTTCAAAGTCATAAACATATGGACCTATAGCCATGACTACGTAATCAAATGACTCGGTGAAATCACTGGTAGTCATATAATATTCACGCAGTGAAGTGGGGAGATGGTCATAATTTCTATTTGCTGGAGCGTACTCATAGGTCAACCTTTTCACTTGGTTCTGAAGGTACCCAATACCCCTTTGCAAGTCGATGACAGCCCTTTAAAAGCTTGTAAAGCAGTACCTTTAAGAAAGTTAAATTTAAAAGAAACTTACATAGAAAAGTATCTCACAAAGAACTCTCTGGCTCTGTAATGGAAGTCTTAATACTAGCCTAAGGGGCTTTGGGGAATTTCAACCTTTAGCTAGCAGGAATAGAAGCGAACCTCGAACACTTGCTTCACTCCAGTGTAGAACTAGCCATCATCAGTAAAGTCTTTTGTTAAGATCTGGAAAGCCTCTTTCAGTTGGCTATCTTTAGATTCAAAGCTTTTGGGTATAGTGATTGCCTTCTTGTTGAAACTGTTTTTGATAACCAATTCATGGTTGGAGTTTTCCCGAATGACGCTAAAGATTGATAGAGGGATGAAAGTATACAGCTATCTGAAGATTAACTCTACAATGATGGAACCCCCATCTTGAAGGATTTTTGAAAAGGAGTCTTTGTTATTTGCGAACTGCTGGGTAAAGCTTGCCAATTCATAGAAGTGTTCGTTAGTGTAATCAGTCGAACCTATCAGTTTAACATCGTAGGCTTTAGAGGATTGATCAAAGACCAACCAGCTGAGGGCTTCTTGGAGTGGGAATTTGAAGGGGTTCAGGAAGAGATGGTTCACCACAATTTGAAGGGTAGCTTTGAAGAGGGCACAAAGCAGCATACAAAAGGATCTCCTCTCAACGTAGATTAGACCGTCGCATAGCACGTTTGCAAGGTACATCACTTAGTCAAGATAGGGTGTTGAATGGGCTCGACTAGTTTCCAAAGAACTGAAGTTTACTGTTGGGTTGAATGAATTGTAATTGTCTCTATACTGGAAGTCTCTAAACTTAATTTATACTGCACTACATAAGTATTTGAAGGGGGAGAACATAAGCCTACAGTGGGGGCTTAGAATAAAGGGAGAACCAGTGAAGTCGTAATGTTCCTTTACCAAGTACTCAGCAACATAATTATAGCAATCGATGGCTTATTGAATCATGTATGGGAGTTAGAAGATCTCTGAGCTCCTCAAATCCTTAAAATGGTCTTTCACGCACCATAAGCGAGTGAACAGGTAATGGTCTTCATTTCTGATCATAAAGGCATTTCTCTCTCTGGGTCTCTGTTCCTTCTTGGCACTGGAATTTGCACTTCTCGCATTGTAGTCCAGCTCCTTTCTCATTGGGATGGTATGATGTAGGGCACTGTCAGGATCGATAGGGTTTCCCTATTCATCTACTAGCATTTCTTAGTTTTACTCTTCCTCCTCCACGCCGTTTAGATTTTGGTTTGGGGCGTTGACTCTGGAAGAATCTCTCTTTTATTATTTGTGATTGTATTCCTCCAAAAGATCTTCTGCGTCAGCCCGTTGAACTCTCTTCTTGGGGACCAGTCTTGATCGTGATCCTTCAGACACCGAAATTTGGTCTTGAGCATTAGTAGAGAAGCATGATGATCGCACAGCAGCTTTCTGTTTCTTGACCAGGCTCTTGTTTGCATAACAGAAGTTGACAGTAGAGTTTCCATGACCAGCATCAAACGTTGTTGTGTAGAACTTGAGAAGATAGAAACTTGACAATGTCTTGTCTTATTCAAAGTCCTTTCTGAAATCTTCAGCTAGTAGCTGAGCTCCTTCTTTGAAATCCTCATCTGTGAGGTTTTGGGGGATAGTTTCCTTGCAGAGATTTTTGTAGTCATCTACGAGTTAAAATTCTTCAGCTTCCCAATCTGCGTCGTCCCCCTTTGATGTGACTGGTTTGATGTATCCTTAGCTCATCATGACTTCAGTAGGATCACAATCAGATTGTCTGTACTTGATGGGGTTCTTCTAGCTGCTGAAGTGTTGGCTGATAGGAGTGTTCGACCTGAAAGAGGTGTTCATCCTTGACTTATCAGGGTAAAACTCCATTTCTTCAGAGTCAGAATGATTTTTGTGGATGCTGCTCCTTCTGTAGTTGCTCTGGAGTCTCAGATTAGGTCCATAGCTTGTGTGCCTGTTCCTGGTATGGTCTGGAGTATGTGTGTTCCCCAAACTCTTCATGAAGGAGGTCTTCTTCTAAGAGGTAGTGTTTCTTTGGTGGAAGAAGTTGCTCTGTCTTTAGTGACCCTGCTTTGCATCATTGACATCATCGCTGGAAGAATCATTGGCAGCATCACCAGTAGCATTAACTTGAGTTTTACTCTTCAAGGAATTGATGCTCTTACTTCCACTCTTCGGAGGTGGGCTTGAAGGTGAGGGGTAAGCTTGAGACTTAGAGGTCCTGATCTTTTTCAGTCTATCTTTCTCAGCTTTGTCAGAATCCTCGATAAGTTTTTAGATCTCATTGATAAAATCAGCATGTGAGGGATCGGCAAACTTGTTCTTGAATTCTTCCATTAGTTCATCTTTTAACTCAAGGCCAGATAGATTAAAGACTCTGTTGACGAGGGAGTTGTTTATCTTCCCTTGTTTAAGTTTGGGAAGATCAGACATGTTGTACATAGCTTCAAAGGATTGGCATGTTGCAGTGTAGAAGGTGCTCCCATTGCTTGAATTTGCATCGATTTTGATGTCATGCTGCATTTATCGAAGCCATTCACTCATCTTAGCACAGAACACTTTACCGTCTTCCAAAGTAAACTCAGAGTGAACCACGTTGTTGAGAGAGGAAGGATCAATAGTCTTGAAGACGAATGTGAAGAATGGCCTGTAGAATAGCTCCCTGAAATTATGGCTGGCATCTTTGCACTGGATCAGCTTCTTCATGAACAATGTCACGTTGAATGGAATTCCTGATGCAAGAAACTCGAGGGCAGAGAGAGAACCTGAGAAGTTTTGCTTGGAGTTCTTGCAATGAAAGTTTATCTTGATGTAGTGAAGAAGCCGTTCAATTTACAAGTCTCCAAATGATCGTTCATGGATGAACTTAAGAATATCCAGGTTCGTGTGGTGAATGAGAGAGTTCCTGTTGGAAGCAAAAGTTAATCAAACTGATTCATTTAAAATTATAAATATCCTATCAGATTCGGCTTAAATATTGTTTTGGTAATCTCAGAATGATTTGCATTGGTGTTTTGTTTAGACTTATTAGAGACCCTTATATTTTACTATTAAACATTAAAGTACTATTATATGTTAACCCCAATAAGGAACAGCACGTAAAACTTATCCTAGTAGCAGATCTAGCATGAATCATCCTCTATGAGCTAGTAATCATAGACCTCTTTCGCCCCCAAATCAATTCTGAACTATGGGTTTATTAGTAATCAACAGTTTGAAGAGATAAAGACGAGCGCGCTGAAGCCATAGTCGAAGACTGTGCTCAAGTGGACACCAGTGGTGCTGGGCACCAACTTCCCCTCCAACCCCAAACCAGTGAAACTCACTTACACTTCAGGCACCCTCCTCAACAATGGGCAGGTGCCACCGTCGACGATGGGCATACTGGGTGGCCAAATCATACGACTGCCATTGGAGAACGTTGAGTGAGCAATGTCGTCGTTGGTTGATGTTGAAAGTTTGGCAACAGACGACCAGCTGTGTTATAGCCTCGAGCAGTACCTTCGAATGATAAGAAAGCCATCGCAGTCTTCAACAAATAGAAACCCCAATGTGATGCCCAAGAACCTGTAGATCAAGTAGAGCGATGAGCTGTGGCAAGGTCTACAAGACTTCATGAAAGAGCAGGGTGAGAGTACCGAATTCCTCAATGGGGATCATTCAAACTATGAAGCCATAAATGGATCATCCAAGAATCCTTACTCAAACGAAGAGACGCGAAGCTGGCATTGAAGAAGATCTCAGTAGTACAGCACTACAAGGTGGAGGGCATGAAGCCCAAGGACATTGCGCTCGAGATGGGTGTGGATCGACGATTTGTGTACAAGGCCATTGAGAAGTTCAAGTTGGAGGTGGAGCACCGAGTGCTCAATCCGAAGCCAAAGCTGAAGAATGGGAGGAAGAATACGCGGAGCAACCCGCTGTTGCTGAAGGCGATTGCCATCGAGCTCTAACAGCAGGGTATATACAAGATCACTGGCTGGCGCCTGCATCATAGCCTACTTGAAATGCAAAGTAAAGATTAAGAATACAAGAACCTAACAGTGCCTTGCGTTGCTACTCTCTTGAAAGTACTGAAGGAAAGTTTCCATTTAAGATTCGGCAAAGCCCAGAACGCCAACGCCAAGTATAGAGACCCATCATTCAACGAGAAGAGATTATGGGTATCCAGACTGCTCGCACAGCTATTCTTGGAGGATGCAGTGATCATATCAGTGGACGAGTCCAACTTCAGGGCGATTACCTGCCGACCAAGCAATGGAGTTTCAATTCAGCTGCCCTTCACAAGGAAAGTCGTGGATGCGACTCCTCCCTGACGCCTGCAGTTGGCAAGACCGAGGTCCTCGTCACCGACGATGTCATACAGTATGCTGAGATGCTGGCTGGCTACCCCAACAGAGAACCAGGCATGTCGACTGCCACTGGGCTCAGAGCACAGGATCAAAGGAAGGGATCAGACATCGCACTTTTGTAAAGCCAAGTTGCAATTCAAGATGAAGATAACCTGAAACTTGAAAATCGAAGACCCCAAGCAATTCTGGGAACCAGCAGGTGAGTATTCCTATCGTTGCCTAACCGATTGAGTATAGTGTCGTCAGCAGCTCAAGATTGGGTAGTCAAGATAGGTAAGATTTCAACTTGAGTTAAGAGGACCAAGTTAGTAATACTGAACGATTAGTGGCTGGATCTGGAATTGTTCCATCGAAGATCCCAAGGCCAAACTCGAATCGATCTTTCCAAAGTTACGCAGGAAATCTTCCACCCAGGAACAGCATATCCTTGATAGCAGGGAGCAGAGCATTGCAGCCACCCCTGCCAAGTGCAATCATAAATATAAGTACACTCAGCTGTCACCTATATTGGAAGCCCCAGAGGGCAGTGCTCAATACCCATCCTTAAAGAAGCGCTTCGACGCGATCAGAATATAGAGCTCCTCCAAGAAGCCTTCAAGCCAACCATAAACCCCTCTGAAATCGGCTTCCACTCTCACTCCATTGGTTCAGAACCTGGCCAGCCTCCGGCTGCAATCAACCCAGCGTAAGGGCAGTGAGGTGGTCAATGCAACAAGCCATGACAACTGGACAGCCATTACACCCAGACGCTTGCAGCTGTCCAGCAAGGCAGTGAGCAGCAGTAAAGTCACAGTGAAGGAATAGGATAGTAAGCTATAGCTCTATAATTTTATATTACTTTAGTTGATACCAGGTTAAGTCTACACAACTAATTGAATGACTAAGCACCTATAGTATACTCTGGCAACCTCGATGCTCAACCATCATAACATTATACCCCCATCACAGCAGCCAGACAGCAAGTCAGCCAGAGGTTGGGCACTTATGGCACCATGGCTAGGAATCTCTCAATCACCAAGGAATCCACCAAGAGGCAGCAGTTCTCGATGAGCTTCGTGGCAGCAATCACAAAGGACCAGCTGGTCGCCAGCCAAGTCATTGAGGGAGCATTCGATGCGGTGCTGTTCGAGAACTTCCTCTACCACACCCTGCGCCAGCTGCGCACTGACAAGGACCTTGGCCTGAAGAAGATCGTGCTGCTCATGGACAACGCAGCCATTCACAAGTACTCTGAAGTGTTGGAGACTGCCAGGAAGTTGAAAGTCACAGTGCTATTCAATGCCGAGTACTCACCATGGCTCAACCCCATCGAGCAGCTGTTCTCATACATCAAGAGGCACCTGAGGCAGGAGCAGGCAGACAGCAAGTAAGGATAGTTACCATAACACTTATAGGATTCACTTGGTTAAGAGACTCTCCCAAATCCTTAAAGCCATGACCAAGAGTGATGTCAACAAGCTCTGGGCGTTCAGCGTCAAGCAGTGGTGCACCACCATCAGACATGGGTTCGTATGAGTCAACCATCAATGACGATGAAAGGAGTCGCAGGTGCCCTGGCACCAATCAAGACAAGCATCAATAGCAGTTGAACAGTTAAATTAATTGATTAAAACTTCCCTATTATAAATCACGCTTTTAAGTTTAAGTTTAAACTAATCAATCGCCAAACTACTCAAACCTCTCTCACCTCCGCGCATTGCTGAGGTCAAGTCCACTCAATACACCAACGATGGTCCAACTGCTTGAGCTACCAATGATGGCACCGATGGATCAAGGATGGAGCAATAGATTTTAGGATCTAGAAGATGAGAATGGATTGCTGGATGGCCTCAACTCAAGCCTATCGACGACGAATCGACATGAAGTGACCATGCCAGAACGACGCCAATTGACAGTGTCAAACGATCGTGTTAATCATAAGATTCCAGCCAAACATTAAAATAAAGGTTTGGATAGTTCAAGAAAAAATTGGGGGTTATATTATGATGGTAAACACTATAATGATCAAAATATTTTGGAAAATGCACGGCAACAACTTAATGCTTTTAGAGAATTGGTTATAATTATTGATTTATTTAATTTCTACAATTTCCTATTTTTACGTATTTTATCAATATTAATTGTTCTTAAGTTGTTACATGATTCAATTAGTTATTAATTTTCATTACTACTTGCATTTCTTGATTCGTCGTCTTTATTATATATACTCAAGTAGAATATTGTTAAGAAACAATCCTATAAGCATGAGTTTCTGAACCATCTTATCCAAGGATATTAATTTTTCTCTTTATCAGTTTTCTTAGGTTCTTATTTTATTATTTCTTAGCTCTTAATTTTGTCACTTAAGTCTACTCGAGAGAAATCCTCCATTAATTAATCAACTGCTTTTCTCTCTTCAATATTTTGCTTTGATTACTAGATTATTTAGATATCTTTCTAAGGATATCTCTTAATTGCACTTTCAATGACCATTAATGCGTTCTTTCTTGTTTCATCATTCAAGTATAATCTAAGTTTAACATTTTAGTGGAAGATTTTGCTTTCATAAACTTTCACTAAATACTCACTTGTTATAATGCATGATGGGTCGAAGTTTATTAAATGAAGATCATTCAAATTTCTAACTCTACTTATAGCTGTGTAAAAATGACCAGAAGCAAAGAGATTTTTGCAATCAATAATTACATTATTGCTAAAAATAGATAAAAATAGGAAATTTGATAATTACAAATAAATAATTATAATATAAGCTATCCTAACTGCCTCTAATTAGAAATACTCTTAATTCAAATTTGATTTAAATATAATTATGACCAAATTTAATTAAATTAAAAAAAATATATAAAATTGCACAGATTGAGCAGATTGTGCAAAAATATAATTGCCCAACAAGGGTCGGTTGTGTGAAGATACATTTATATTAATAATTTAATTATAAATTACATAAATGTAAATGTCATTATGTATGGTGCTCTTCAGCATCTGTGTCTCTCGCCGTAGTCCTATTCGAGGTGTGATCTTTTTCTGCTCTTTCTTGCTTGTCCTCGCTCCAAATGGTCTCCTCCTCCGCTCTGTCCTAGAGATAGTTTGCCAACTGCACTGCATTGAAGGGGAACTTTAGCTTGCCTGACTTGCCTTCTACCTTTGGCGGCACTATTAAGCATCTCCTCTCGAAGCAATCCTTCTCTTCTACCTACATCTTGCTCCAGGGTAGATCTTTTGTTGTAATTATCGTGCAGCAGTCTTTGAAAAGTACATTTGTCTCACCGTATTTCACATCTACCGCGTAGCCTTTGCCTTCGAGTAGCTTCTTCATCGCTGGAATGTTGTATCTGCTAAAGAACTTCTCAAGATTCATCTCATCAACCAGAACTATGTGCGGCTTTTTCAAGTTTTCTTGACTCAATGTGAAAGTGAGAGGTCCCTGAGTTCAGTTCGTAGCAGATAAAGATAGTATCAATCATTTTCAGGATCGTGCTCTTGCCGGTGTTTGCTGCTCCATACATCCATACGCAGTGAATATTATTATCCTCTCTCTTCAATAGAACTTGATATAGAGCATCGGCAATGTCCAGGTACCCCAGATCTCTCAAGACTTAATCTGTAAGTTTCTGTGATTCATCAAAGTGGTGCTTGTGATTCTTAACATACTCCTCTAACTGAGCTCTAATTGATATCTTGATTTTTTCTACCGCGCCTATTTGCTTTAGAATCTTGTGTGCATTGTTGAGTGTCTATTGTTATTGACAGATCTAAACTATTGCATTTGAATCACCGAGTTTTTTGTGTAAATACTGTCCGATAGTCATTGAACCGTGCGCGCAAATGCATTTATAATTAAATTATTAATATAAATATATCTGCACACAACTGACCCTTGTTGGGCAATTATATTTTTGCACAATCTGCTCATTCTGTGCAATTTTATATATTTTTATTAATTCAATTAAATTTGGTCATAATTATATTTAAATCAAATTTGAATTAAGAGTATTTCTTATTAGAGGCAGTTAGGATAGCTTATATTATAATTATTTATTTGTAATTATCAAATTTCCTATTTTAATCTATTTTAGCAATATCAAGTGTTAATCCTTATACTTTATGTATAGTACAAGAATAGGCTGCTGTTATAGGGAATTATTTTCTATATACTTTTTATGCGTATATGTTATGAGCTTCTATTTAACGCCCTAAATATTAAACTTTATCATTTTATAAGTTTCGAATTTTTAGATATGTACCATTTTCCCCAATATCAATAATAATTGCTAAACTTCCATTAGTCTATAGTAAGTTGATGTCAACATTTTTAAGAATCATTATTTTCATTCCTATATATACTCGATAGACGAGTTACATCTTCAATTTTTTAAGCTCTACTTAGCGCAGTGTAGAATTATCCTGGTAAGTCCATTCTCCTGCAATTAATAATAACTTTTTGTAAAGTCTCTCCTTAAACTTTATGAACAGTACTAGCATAAGCCACTTGTAATGGAAACTGCTTTCTAATGTACCTTGTTCCTCTAACAACAATGGCTTCTTGAATCATTGGAATTATTTAAATTTCATTCAGTCTATGATTTAAGAATTTAATGTAACAGTTATTTGGTCAAAACTCAATCATTGTTTCCATTGTTCCATTTGTTAACTTATGTTGAATTTGATTATTTCTGTTAATCATTACTTTTTGATTTAGATAATGATTCAAAGTCTTTTTTAATTAAAATTTCTCATCTAACTTTAGAGATTCTAGATCAATATCATCTATAATCTGTTTTACCTTTTATCTTTTTTCCTTGAAGTTTTGACTATTTATGATTTAAGGTTCTTGATTTTTAAAGATTATGTTTGTTATCTAGTTGTTAATATGATCTTTTTAATCATTTTAGGAAACAAGCACAATGCTATTTTCACCAAATTACACTAATTTAAGTTCATCTCTTTAAGTTATTTGTTCTAATAATTATAAGTCTTATTTGGTAGTTTTATTTAATCTCATATTTTCTAAAAGATTTAAAAACGTTTTATCTTAGTTTTATCTAAAATTTTGTGTGAGTTCAAGCCATGTAAAATTTTTAAAAAGAACACTATTAATAAATGATCTATTGTATTCCCAAGTAGATTTAACAATTTTTGCTACTACTGGAAGTTGCATAAGATCGCCAACTAAAATAATATGCTTGCCACCAAATATTTATGTTCTTTTTTCTGGGTCAAGTTATGCTTTTTGGAAAGAGTTGTTAATAACAGTTAATAATTATTCAGAAAGCATTGAAACTTCATCAATTATTAAAACATTGATACTATTTAACATTTTTTATAGTTCTGAATAAGGATCGAAATTTTTAAGTCTCATAGTTTCATCAATTCTAAATAATGAATGAACAGTCACTCCATCAATATTCGCTGCAGCTCTTCCTGTTGTTGCTGATAACACACACTTAATATTTAGAATATATGTAAAGTATAAAAGTAAATGTTTTATTAAGAAGCTTTTTCCTGACCCACTTCCGCCTGTTATGAACAGTAAGCATTATTTTTCTTCAGAGTATATTTATTTATGAATTCTACCTAAAATTTATAGTTAGTCTTCACCAAGTTTTACTAAAGGATTTTTATTTTCTAAAAGACTTTTAAAGTATATTTTAAGAACAGGGTCTATTTTAGGATTATAATCATAAGTGTTAAGGAAAAATTTTTCAACATCTCTTCCATATTTATATTCTTATAAGAAGCCTAAGATTTGTTATGGTTATTCAATATTATTTTTTAAATCTTCTTCAATTTTTTTATGTTAAAAGTTTCTTAGTCTATTAACTCATTCAAAATTGTTAGATGTTCTTATAAGGGTTCATAATTTTTTAGTAAGTTTGTTCTTGCTTTTTATTAAATCTAAAAGGATTTATTTTAGTTAAAGTTTATTTGATTTCTATATGATAAATTGAGCTTTTATTCATCCCTTGTCAAAGAATCATCTTAATCAAAAATATTTCTTAATAAGCATTCTATAAAATAACTCCTTTCAAGATTTAGTTTAGAAAATTCAGAGTTTCTTCTATGAGGAATTTTTTCTAAGTACTTTGAGTAGTAATAAAGTTCTCCTTGATCAACATAAACTTTTCTTGTTGAAAGTATTATATCTGTTGTTCTTTTATAGAAAACTTTTTAACAACCACGAATGTTGCTTTTTTAAAAATTAGAAGTCTTTTTAATAATTTTAGGAAGTTTATCTCCACTTAAAGCATAATCATAGTTCTTTACAAAATCAAAATATGATAAGTTTTCTATTGTATTTGGTCTATCATCAGTAATGCTCATAAGGACCAACTACAAATATTTCTTAATCATTTTTGTCTAATTAAGATAAAGTTTTTGCATTTTTAAGTATTCTCATTCTTGATTTTGGTAATGCTATGTAAAAATGAATAACTTGAGGGCTTTTTTTATACAAGATTTAATCCTATAAGTTAATAGATTGCTTCACAAGAACTCACTACGTTCGTTTTTAATAATTTTATTACTTATGCTTATTATTTTTCTTATAAGTTTGCATGAAGTCTTACATCTAATCCTCTATCTGACTTGACAACATATTTTGTTAAATAAGCTAGTCCTTAACCATAAGTGCATCTTAAAACATTAATGTTCATATTTGTCATTTTTACTATCTAAGGATTATAAGGTATAACCCATCTATCTTATTCAGTAGTTCTTCTATAAAAGTACTTTTCATCTGTGATGTAATCTGTTTCACAAAGTGGATAAGGATATCCTTGTTTACATTTACCTTATTCATTTTAACACTTTAAAGAACAATTATGGATGTAGCTGTTTAGAATTTTTTCTTTTAACTCTTAATCATGTTAAGGAACAACTGCTTATACTAGATACCCTTCCTTTAATCTCTAAGTTCCTTCTTCATCTAACCATATTAAACAATGCATATGAGGAGGTCCTCTTTATTAAAATTCAATTCTTCTGAATTGCATAACTGCTCTACCAAAGATACCTTAAGCTGATTTTGTTCCAGTTACAGCTCACATAATAAATGATGATTTCTTGAAAAAGCTACAACATGTTAAGAGAGGATCATTCATAGTTTTAATTTTTTTGTCTTTCATTTCTTTTAAGTATGGGCAAATTTCATCATGAGTTAATGTTAGGAATAAGTCTGGGCATTTTTCCCCAAATTTTTTAAACCCATATTCTATCATTGCTTCTAGTTCCCATCTTTGAGAAATAAAGTATTAAGAAGATCCAATAAAATTATGTGACAGTTTATTGGCCCAATAATTTGTTCTTGTTCTTTCATCAATTTATTATTAGACTTTACTAGCAGTTAAAGGAATTTTATGTTAACCAGGAGTAGCCGACAAAAGTCCTCTTGATTCACTTATCATTTACTCTTTTCGTTTACGATCAAACAAGAAAAAGAGGTAAGGTATATGCTATCCAAATTCTTTTCTTATACTACATATTCTCATATAACTATATCTTGTTATTGTCATCTCTCCTTATTTTATGTATGCATTATTATAGCCACCATAACCAAGACAAAATAGTAATGGAAATATTTTTTCTTCTAAATATTCATCTCCGTAGTAAACTGCGTTCTTATAAGGTTCTGAAACTCTCTCATCTTTTCTTTTTATTGGATCTATAGATTTTAATTTTTCTATTAGTTCTTAGTCTATTTTTCTCTTAAAAACATCAAATACTTAAAGTTCATTTAAGTTTTATACTTATTAAATATCTGAATAAATTTAATTGAAATTTTTAGGTATGATATAAACATCAACATCCTCCAAGTCCTTTTCTAAGGATTCTCTATCAAAAACTACTATATTGTCTTCATTTATATCAGGATAAATTTCATATCTTTCTTCTTGTTTATCAAGCATATTTTTGACTATTTTATTTCTACCTATTAAGTTAAATACTTCGAATAAACAGAAATACTCTTAATAAAGTGGGTTATTGTCTTTTAAGTATATTAAAGCTTATGAAATTCTTTATTCTTCTTATTGATTGTAATTTAACCACCAATTTTTACCAAATTAAAATTCTTTGCTGTATAATCCAAGACTATTATTATAGATTTCATATCCTGTATCTCCTTTTAAATGCTAATATGATATTTTTGACTCATTATATATCATTGAATAAAGATGTCCCAACCTTAAAGGCATCTCTTCTCTAATTCCTTTTATTTTCTTTATTACTTCAGGTTAGGGAATTTTTCTATCCCTTATAAAATATTAAATCACATGAGTTTAGCACCAATAACAGACTCTTACTTATCTCAATAATTAAGAATCTTTTAAATTTCTGAATTCTATATTATCTATGAATTCGGAATAATACTCTTCTGATCTACATTTTTCATTCACTTTAATTATAGTCCAAAATTTTTCCTTCTTTAGTGAGAATAGTTCTAACCTCATTCCACATTGACCACATATCACATCTTAAGCTGTCCTCTTTAAATTATTAATCATTTTATTCAGAATTTTCATAGATTAAAGATTTCCATTTAAATAAAACTCTTCATGTTTATTTAATCTTGTATTGATTTTATCTCATTTATGACTTTAGGATAAAACTTTCTCTATTCTTAAAATACTAAATCAGTTAATTTTTCTAATTTTTAAAAACTAGTCTTAACTTATTCATATAGTATAACTTTTTTTGACCATCCAATTTATTGCATAGATTCCTAAACTCTCTAGTAGTCTTTGTTTTTAATTATAATTGACCTTAAAAAATTTGTAGTTAATCATAATTTAAAATTAATCTAGGATTTTCAATTTACCATATGATACATCTTATTAATCCTTCTTCTAATAAAATTCTTTATAAGAACATTTTAATATCATCATCATGTTTTCTTATACTCATTCTTAATTTGCATATTATTTTTCCTATAGATTATCTTTTTAAGTAATTCAAGAATACGTTCGTGGGAGTATTTTAAATATATGTTATTAGACATCAATCTTTTAAAATCAATCCTTATTATCTTAGGTTTTCTATTTCATATTCTAATGGAAGTGAATCTTGATTTCTCTAAGATCTTAAGTCATTTTACATGAATTCTGTATAGTTAATTATACATTGTTCATATTATTTTCTATCCTATATCTAATCAAGTATGTTATGATAGTTTGTTCTAATATATTAGTATATTGAATTTATATTTTAACTTTACACTAAATTCTATATGAATTCTACTTCTTATATACTTTCTTATTCACTTAAATCAAAATCTTATATCTATATGGGCATTTTTTGAAGGTTTTCATTTGTTATGATTTGCTATTCTACTTATTTGTCATAATCTTCTTCACTAGACTCCCATTTCTGCTATTGTGATAGCTCTTCCAATACTTGTAGGTCTTTATATCGTTCATTTTCAATGAGGTCATCACTTTGGACTGCATCTTTCACTTGTGAGCTATCCTCTCCATCAATCCTGGATAAGGAATCACCCACATTGGAAGATGCATCCTCAATGGGTATGTCTCTTACTAATGGATTACTGAGGTTTTATGTCTTATCATTCTATTGTTGACCCTGCAGAGACAGCCCTGTATTTATAAGTACTTCCCCAGAGTTTGCGAGCTTGTTAGTGGTTATTGGATGTAGGTCTTCTTCTTATTACTTACTTGTTATTCATTGGTCCTCTTATTGAGGCACTAAAATAAATGACATATTAATAGAAGGTTGATCTTTTTCTTGAAGATTCTGCTTATCCATGTGCTATCTACTGAGATTGTAATTATAAATATATTTATAATAAAGATTAAAAATATTGTATTATATATAATTTATATAACTTACACTAAAAATATAAATTAAGTTCTAAATAATTCATAAAAAATGAATATACTTAAATAATAAATATAAATATTAAATTTATGTTTAAATTAATTATATTATTAAGAAACATAAATTTATAAGAAACAAAATATCTTAATAAAATCTAAACATATGATAAAAAAATAAAAATAAATTAAAATAAATTAATAACTAATGATATGAAATGAAATATAAGAATAAAATTAAAAACATTAAATATACTACTATTTGTTTTTTAAAAATATACACAAATAATAAGTTATACAAAAATTAAAAACATATAAAAAAATTTAATTAAAAATATATTTAAAAAAAAGAAGGCGAGTTTTCAGACCCACACTAAAGACCCAAAAATCCCATCTATAGGTATATAAAAACTACAATATTTTAAATTAAATATTGTAACCTAAATTAGAAATTGTCTTGGTAGTCAAGAAATTGTATAGTTAAATTCTTTTTATCAATATTTTTAATGCTAAAAATACCATTTTTAATTTCATAAAAATGAAGACTATATCCGAATGAAATTTAAGATTTACTGATTTTTGGATGCATCTCAACTATCTAATATTTTAAATATTTAATTGTAACATTAATTTGAATTTGTCTTGATTGTGAACTTTTTTGCAAGAAATTGTATAGTTTAATTCTTTTTATCAATTTTTTTAATGCTAAAACTACCATTTTAATTTCATAAAAATGAAGACTATATCCGAATGAAATTTAAGATTTACTGATTTTTGGATGCATCTCAACTATCTAATATTTTAAATATTTAATTGTAACATTAATTTGAATTTGTCTTGATTGTGAACTTTTTTGCAAGAAATTGTATAGTTAAATTCTTTTTATCAATATTTTTAATGCTAAAAATACTATTTTAATTTCATAAAAATGAAGATTATATACGAATGAAATTTTGTATTTACTGATTTTTAGATGCATCTCAACTATCTAATATTTTAAATATTTAATTGTATCATTAATTTGAATTTGTCTTGATTGTGAACTTTTTTGCAAGAAATTGTATAGTTTAATTCTTTTTATCAATTTTTTTAATGCTAAAACTACCATTTTAATTTCATAAAAATGAAGACTATATCCGAATGAAATTTAAGATTTACTGATTTTTGGATGCATCTCAACTATCTAATATTTTAAATATTTAATTGTAACATTAATTTGAATTTGTCTTGATTGTGAACTTTTTTGCAAGAAATTGTATAGTTTAATTCTTTTTATCAATTTTTTTAATGCTAAAACTACCATTTTAATTTCATAAAAATGAAGACTATATCCGAATGAAATTTAAGATTTACTGATTTTTGGATTCATCTCAACTATCTAATATTTTAAATATTTAATTGTAACATTAATTTGAATTTGTCTTGATTGTGAACTTTTTTGCAAGAAATTGTATAGTTTAATTCTTTTTATCAATTTTTTTAATGCTAAAACTACCATTTTAATTTCATAAAAATGAAGACTATATCCGAATGAAATTTAAGATTTACTGATTTTTGGATGCATCTCAACTATCTAATATTTTAAAATATTTAATTGTAAACATTAATTTGAATCTTGTCTTTGATTGTGAACTTTTTTGCAAGAAATTGTATAGTTTAATTCTTTTTATCAATTTTTTTAATGCTAAAACTACCATTTTAATTTCATAAAAATGAAGACTATATCCGAATGAAATTTAAGATTTACTGATTTTTGGATGCATCTCAACTATCTAATATTTTAAATATTTAATTGTAACATTAATTTGAATTTGTCTTGATTGTGAACTTTTTTTGCAAGAAATTGTATAGTTTAATTCTTTTTATCAATTTTTTTAATGCTAAAACTACCATTTTAATTTCATAAAAATGAAGACTATATCCGAATGAAATTTAAGATTTACTGATTTTTGGATGCATCTCAACTATCTAATATTTTAAATATTTAATTGTAACATTATTAATTTGAATTTGTCTTGATTGTGAACTTTTTTGCAAGAAATTGTATAGTTTAATTCTTTTTATCAATTTTTTTAATGCTAAAACTACCATTTTAATTTCATAAAAATGAAGACTATATCCGAATGAAATTTAAGATTTACTGATTTTTGGATGCATCTCAACTATCTAATATTTTAAATATTTAATTGTATCATTAATTTGAATTTGTCTTGATTGTGAACTTTTTTGCAAGAAATTGTATAGTTTAATTCTTTTTATCAATTTTTTTAATGCTAAAACTACCATTTTAATTTCATAAAAATGAAGACTATATCCGAATGAAATTTAAGATTTACTGATTTTTGGATGCATCTCAACTATCTAATATTTTAAATATTTAATTGTAACATTAATTTGAATTTGTCTTGATTGTGAACTTTTTTTTGCCAAGAAATTGTATAGTTTAATTCTTTTTATCAATTTTTTTAATGCTAAAACTACCATTTTAATTTCATAAAAATGAAGACTATATCCGAATGAAATTTAAGATTTACTGATTTTTGGATGCATCTCAACTATCTAATATTTTAAATATTTAATTGTAACATTAATTTGAATTTGTCTTGATTGTGAACTTTTTTGCAAGAAATTGTATAGTTTAATTCTTTTTATCAATTTTTTTAATGCTAAAACTACCATTTTAATTTCATAAAAATGAAGACTATATCCGAATGAAATTTAAGATTTACTGATTTTTGGATGCATCTCAACTATCTAATATTTTAAATATTTAATTGTATCATTAATTTGAATTTGTCTTGATTGTGAACTTTTTTGCAAGAAATTGTATAGTTTAATTCTTTTTATCAATTTTTTTAATGCTAAAACTACCATTTTAATTTCATAAAAATGAAGACTATATCCGAATGAAATTTAAGATTTACTGATTTTTGGATGCATCTCAACTATCTAATATTTTAAATATTTAATTGTAACATTAATTTGAATTTGTCTTGATTGTGAACTTTTTTGCAAGAAATTGTATAGTTTAATTCTTTTTATCAATTTTTTTAATGCTAAAACTACCATTTTAATTTCATAAAAATGAAGACTATATACGAATGAAATTTTGAATTTACTGATTTTTAGATGCATCTCAACTATCTAATATTTTAAATAAATATTGTAACATAAATTAGAAATTGTCTTGATAGTGAACTATTTTGCAAGAAATTGTATAGTTAAATTCTTTTTATCAATATTTTTAATGCTAAAAATACCATTTTAATTTCATAAAAATGAAGACTATATACGAATGAAATTTAAGATTTACTGATTTTTAGATGCATCTCAACTATCTAATATTTTAAATATTTAATTGTAAC
Source organism: Oxytricha trifallax (assembly GCA_000711775.1). Classification (NCBI taxonomy): domain Eukaryota; phylum Ciliophora; class Spirotrichea; order Sporadotrichida; family Oxytrichidae; genus Oxytricha; species Oxytricha trifallax. The sequence goes on from ARYC01008263.1 coordinate 22,338, forward strand.
ATTAATTTGAATTTGTCTTGATTGTGAACTTTTTTGCAAGAAATTGTATAGTTTAATTCTTTTTATCAATTTTTTTAATGCTAAAACTACCATTTTAATTTCATAAAAATGAAGACTATATCCGAATGAAATTTAAGATTTACTGATTTTTGGATGCATCTCAACTATCTAATATTTTAAATATTTAATTGTAACATTAATTTGAATTTGTCTTGATTGTGAATTTTTTTGCAAAGAATGATATAGTGAAATTCTTTTTATCAATTTTTTTAATGCTAAAACTACCATTTTAATTTCATAAAAATGAAGACTATATCCGAATGAAATTTAAGATTTACTGATTTTTGGATGCATCTCAACTATCTAATATTTTAAATATTTAATTGTAGCATTAAATTTGAATTTGTCTTTGATTGTGAACTTTTTTGAAAAGAAATTGTATAGTTTAATTCTTTTTATCAATTTTTTTAATGCTAAAACTACCATTTTAATTTCATAAAAATGAAGACTATATCCGAATGAAATTTAAGATTTACTGATTTTTGGATGCATCTCAACTATCTAATATTTTAAATATTTAATTGTAACATTAATTTGAATTTGTCTTGATTGTGAACTTTTTTGCAAGAAATTGTATAGTTTAATTCTTTTTATCAATTTCTTTAATGCTAAAACTACCATTTTAATTTCATAAAAATGAAGACTATATCCGAATGAAATTTAAGATTTACTGATTTTTGGATGCATCTCAACTATCTAATATTTTAAATAAATATTGTAACATAAATTAGAAATTGTCTTGATAGTGAACTATTTTGCAAGAAATTGTATAGTTAAATTCTTTTTATCAATATTTTTAATGCTAAAAATACCATTTTAATTTATAAAAATGAAGATTATATACGAATGAAATTTTGTATTTACTGATTTTTAGATGCATCTCAACTATCTAATATTTTAAATTAAAATTGTAACATAAATTAGAAATTGTCTTGATAGTGAACTATTTTGCAAGAAATTGTATAGTTAAATTCTTTTTATCAATATTTTTAATGCTAAAAATACCATTTTAATTTCATAAAAATGAAGACTATATACGAATGAAATTTAAGATTTACTGATTTTTAGATGCATCTCAACTATCTAATATTTTAAATTAAAATTGTAACATAAATTAGAAATTTCTTGATTGTGAACTTTTTTGCAAGAAATTGTATAGTTAAATTCTTTTTATCAATATTTTTAATGCTAAAAATACCATTTTAATTTCATAAAAATGAAGACTATATACGAATGAAATTTAAGATTTACTAATCTTTGGATGCATCTCAACTATCTAATATTTTAAATTAAAATTGTAACATAAATTAGAAATTGTCTTGGTAGTCAAGAAATTGTATAGTTAAATTCTTTTTATCAATATTTTTAATGCTAAAAATACCATTTTAATTTCATAAAAATGAAGACTATATCCGAATGAAATATTTACTGATTTTTGGATGCATCTCAACTATCTAATATTTTAAATATTTAATTGTAACATTAATTTGAATTTGTCTTGATTGTGAACTTTTTTGCAAGAAATTGTATAGTTTAATTCTTTTTATCAATTTTTTTAATGCTAAAACTACCATTTTAATTTCATAAAAATGAAGACTATATCCGAATGAAATTTAAGATTTACTGATTTTTGGATGCATCTCAACTATCTAATATTTTAAATATTTAATTGTAACATTAATTTGAATTTGTCTTGATTGTGAACTTTTTTGCAAGAAATTGTATAGTTTAATTCTTTTTATCAATTTTTTTAATGCTAAAACTACCATTTTAATTTCATAAAAATGAAGACTATATCCGAATGAAATTTAAGATTTACTGATTTTTGGATGCATCTCAACTATCTAATATTTTAAATATTTAATTGTAACATTAATTTGAATTTGTCTTGATTGTGAACTTTTTTGCAAGAAATTGTATAGTTTAATTCTTTTTATCAATTTTTTTAATGCTAAAACTACCATTTTAATTTCATAAAAATGAAGACTATATCCGAATGAAATTTAAGATTTACTGATTTTTGGATGCATCTCAACTATCTAATATTTTAAATATTTAATTGTATCATTAATTTGAATTTGTCTTGATTGTGAACTTTTTTGCAAGAAATTGTATAGTTTAATTCTTTTTATCAATTTTTTTAATGCTAAAACTACCATTTTAATTTCATAAAAATGAAGACTATATCCGAATGAAATTTAAGATTTACTGATTTTTGGATGCATCTCAACTATCTAATATTTTAAATATTTAATTGTAACATTAATTTGAATTTGTCTTGATTGTGAACTTTTTTGCAAGAAATTGTATAGTTTAATTCTTTTTATCAATTTTTTTAATGCTAAAACTACCATTTTAATTTCATAAAAATGAAGACTATATCCGAATGAAATTTAAGATTTACTGATTTTTGGATGCATCTCAACTATCTAATATTTTAAATATTTAATTGTAACATTAATTTGATGAATTTGTCTTGGATTGTGAAACTTTTTTGCAAAGAAATTGTATAGTTTAATTCTTTTTATCAATTTTTTTAATGCTAAAACTACCATTTTAATTTCATAAAAATGAAGACTATATCCGAATGAAATTTAAGATTTACTGATTTTTGGATGCATCTCAACTATCTAATATTTTAAATATTTTTAATTTGTAACATTAATTTGAATTTGTCTTGATTGTGAACTTTTTTGCAAGAAATTGTATAGTTTAATTCTTTTTATCAATTTTTTTAATGCTAAAACTACCATTTTAATTTCATAAAAATGAAGACTATATCCGAATGAAATTTAAGATTTACTGATTTTTGGATGCATCTCAACTATCTAATATTTTAAATATTTAATTGTAACATTAATTTGAATTTGTCTTGATTGTGAACTTTTTTGCAAGAAATTGTATAGTTTAATTCTTTTTATCAATTTCTTTAATGCTAAAACTACCATTTTAATTTCATAAAAATGAAGACTATATCCGAATGAAATTTAAGATTTACTGATTTTTGGATGCATCTCAACTATCTAATATTTTAAATATTTAATTGTAACATTAATTTGAATTTGTCTTGATTGTGAACTTTTTTGCAAGAAATTGTATAGTTTAATTCTTTTTATCAATTTCTTTAATGCTAAAACTACCATTTTAATTTCATAAAAATGAAGACTATATCCGAATGAAATTTAAGATTTACTGATTTTTGGATGCATCTCAACTATCTAATATTTTAAATATTTAATTGTAACATTAATTTGAATTTGTCTTGATTGTGAACTTTTTTGCAAGAAATTGTATAGTTTAATTCTTTTTATCAATTTTTTTAATGCTAAAACTACCATTTTAATTTCATAAAAATGAAGACTATATCCGAATGAAATTTAAGATTTACTGATTTTTGGATGCATCTCAACTATCTAATATTTTAAAATATTTAATTGTAACATTAATTTGAATTTGTCTTGATTGTGAACTTTTTTGCAAGAAATTGTATAGTTTAATTCTTTTTATCAATTTTTTTAATGCTAAAACTACCATTTTAATTTCATAAAAATGAAGACTATATCCGAATGAAATTTAAGATTTACTGATTTTTGGATGCATCTCAACTATCTAATATTTTAAATATTTAATTGTAACATTAATTTGAATTTGTCTTGATTGTGAACTTTTTTGCAAGAAATTGTATAGTTTAATTCTTTTTATCAATTTTTTTAATGCTAAAACTACATTTTAATTTCATAAAAATGAAGACTATATCCGAATGAAATTTAAGATTTACTGATTTTTGGATGCATCTCAACTATCTAATATTTTAAATATTTAATTGTAACATTAATTTGAATTTGTCTTGATTGTGAACTTTTTTGCAAGAAATTGTATAGTTTAATTCTTTTTATCAATTTTTTTAATGCTAAAACTACCATTTTAATTTCATAAAAATGAAGACTATATCCGAATGAAATTTAAGATTTACTGATTTTTGGATGCATCTCAACTATCTAATATTTTAAATATTTAATTGTAACATTAATTTGAATTTGTCTTGATTGTGAACTTTTTTGCAAGAAATTGTATAGTTTAATTCTTTTTATCAATTTTTTTAATGCTAAAACTACCATTTTAATTTCATAAAAATGAAGACTATATCCGAATGAAATTTAAGATTTACTGATTTTTGGATGCATCTCAACTATCTAATATTTTAAATATTTAATTGTAACATTAATTTGAATTTGTCTTGATTGTGAACTTTTTTGCAAGAAATTGTATAGTTTAATTCTTTTTATCAATTTTTTTAATGCTAAAACTACCATTTTAATTTCATAAAAATGAAGACTATATCCGAATGAAATTTAAGATTTACTGATTTTTGGATGCATCTCAACTATCTAATATTTTAAATATTTAATTGTAACATTAATTTGAATTTGTCTTGATTGTGAACTTTTTTGCAAGAAATTGTATAGTTTAATTCTTTTTATCAATTTTTTTAATGCTAAAACTACCATTTTAATTTCATAAAAATGAAGACTATATCCGAATGAAATTTAAGATTTACTGATTTTTGGATGCATCTCAACTATCTAATATTTTAAATATTTAATTGTAACATTAATTTGAATTTGTCTTGATTGTGAACTTTTTTGCAAGAAATTGTATAGTTTAATTCTTTTTATCAATTTTTTTAATGCTAAAACTACCATTTTAATTTCATAAAAATGAAGACTATATCCGAATGAAATTTAAGATTTACTGATTTTTGGATGCATCTCAACTATCTAATATTTTAAATATTTAATTGTAACATTAATTTGAATTTGTCTTGATTGTGAAACTTTTTTGCAAAGAAATTGTATAGTTTAATTCTTTTTATCAATTTTTTTAATGCTAAAACTACCATTTTAATTTCATAAAAATGAAGACTATATCCGAATGAAATTTAAGATTTACTGATTTTTGGATGCATCTCAACTATCTAATATTTTAAATATTTAATTGTAACATTAATTTGAATTTGTCTTGATTGTGAACTTTTTTGCAAGAAATTGTATAGTTTAATTCTTTTTATCAATTTTTTTAATGCTAAAACTACCATTTTAATTTCATAAAAATGAAGACTATATCCGAATGAAATTTAAGATTTACTGATTTTTGGATTCATCTCAACTATCTAATATTTTAAATATTTAATTGTAACATTAATTTGAATTTGTCTTGATTGTGAACTTTTTTGCAAGAAATTGTATAGTTTAATTCTTTTTATCAATTTTTTTAATGCTAAAACTACCATTTTAATTTCATAAAAATGAAGACTATATCCGAATGAAATTTAAGATTTACTGATTTTTGGATGCATCTCAACTATCTAATATTTTAAATATTTAATTGTAACATTAATTTGAATTTGTCTTGATTGTGAACTTTTTTGCAAGAAATTGTATAGTTTAATTCTTTTTATCAATTTTTTTAATGCTAAAACTACCATTTTAATTTCATAAAAATGAAGACTATATCCGAATGAAATTTTGTATTTACTGATTTTTGGATGCATCTCAACTATCTAATATTTTAAATATTTAATTGTAACATTAATTTGAATTTGTCTTGATTGTGAACTTTTTTGCAAGAAATTGTATAGTTTAATTCTTTTTATCAATTTTTTTAATGCTAAAACTACCATTTTAATTTCATAAAAATGAAGACTATATCCGAATGAAATTTAAGATTTACTGATTTTTGGATGCATCTCAACTATCTAATATTTTAAAATATTTAATTGTAACATTAAATTTGAATTTGTCTTGATTGTGAACTTTTTTGCAAGAAATTGTATAGTTTAATTCTTTTTATCAATTTTTTTAATGCTAAAACTACCATTTTAATTTCATAAAAATGAAGACTATATCCGAATGAAATTTAAGATTTACTGATTTTTGGATGCATCTCAACTATCTAATATTTTAAATATTTAATTGTAACATTAAAATTTGAATTTGTCTTGATTGTGAACTTTTTTGCAAGAAATTGTATAGTTTAATTCTTTTTATCAATTTTTTTAATGCTAAAACTACCATTTTAATTTCATAAAAATGAAGACTATATCCGAATGAAATTTAAGATTTACTGATTTTTGGATGCATCTCAACTATCTAATATTTTAAATATTTAATTGTAACATTAATTTGAATTTGTCTTGATTGTGAACTTTTTTGCAAGAAATTGTATAGTTTAATTCTTTTTATCAATTTTTTTAATGCTAAAACTACCATTTTAATTTCATAAAAATGAAGACTATATCCGAATGAAATTTAAGATTTACTGATTTTTGGATTCATCTCAACTATCTAATATTTTAAATATTTAATTGTAACATTAATTTGAATTTGTCTTGATTGTGAACTTTTTTGCAAGAAATTGTATAGTTTAATTCTTTTTATCAATTTTTTTAATGCTAAAACTACCATTTTAATTTCAATAAAAATGAAGACTATATCCCGAATGAAATTTAAGATTTACTGATTTTTGGATTCATCTCAACTATCTAATATTTTAAATATTTAATTGTAACATTAATTTGAATTTGTCTTGATTGTGAACTTTTTTGCAAGAAATTGTATAGTTTAATTCTTTTTATCAATTTTTTTAATGCTAAAACTACCATTTTAATTTCAATAAAAATGAAGACTATATCCGAATGAAATTTAAGATTTACTGATTTTTGGATTCATCTCAACTATCTAATATTTTAAATATTTAATTGTAACATTAATTTGAATTTGTCTTGATTGTGAACTTTTTTGCAAGAAATTGTATAGTTTAATTCTTTTTATCAATTTTTTTAATGCTAAAACTACCATTTTAATTTCATAAAAATGAAGACTTATATCCGAATGAAATTTAAGATTTACTGATTTTTGGATTCATCTCAACTATCTAATATTTTAAATATTTAATTGTAACATTAATTTGAATTTGTCTTGATTGTGAACTTTTTTGCAAGAAATTGTATAGTTTAATTCTTTTTATCAATTTTTTTAATGCTAAAACTACCATTTTAATTTCATAAAAATGAAGACTATATCCGAATGAAATTTAAGATTTACTGATTTTTGGATGCATCTCAACTATCTAATATTTTAAATATTTAATTGTAACATTAATTTGAATTTGTCTTGATTGTGAACTTTTTTGCAAGAAATTGTATAGTTTAATTCTTTTTATCAATTTTTTTAATGCTAAAACTACCATTTTAATTTCATAAAAATGAAGACTATATCCGAATGAAATTTAAGATTTACTGATTTTTGGATGCATCTCAACTATCTAATATTTTAAATATTTAATTGTAACATTAATTTGAATTTGTCTTCGTGATTGTGAACTTTTTTGCAAGAAAATTGTATAGTTTAATTCTTTTTATCAATTTTTTTAATGCTAAAACTACCATTTTAATTTCATAAAAATGAAGACTATATCCGAATGAAATTTAAGATTTACTGATTTTTGGATGCATCTCAACTATCTAATATTTTAAATATTTAATTGTAACATTAATTTGAATTTGTCTTGATTGTGAACTTTTTTGCAAGAAATTGTATAGTTTAATTCTTTTTATCAATTTTTTTAATGCTAAAACTACCATTTTAATTTCATAAAAATGAAGACTATATCCGAATGAAATTTAAGATTTACTGATTTTTGGATGCATCTCAACTATCTAATATTTTAAATATTTAATTGTAACATTAATTTGAATTTGTCTTGATTGTGAACTTTTTTGCAAGAAATTGTATAGTTTAATTCTTTTTATCAATTTTTTTAATGCTAAAACTACCATTTTAATTTCATAAAAATGAAGACTATATCCGAATGAAATTTAAGATTTACTGATTTTTGGATGCATCTCAACTATCTAATATTTTAAATATTTAATTGTAACATTAATTTGAATTTGTCTTGATTGTGAACTTTTTTGCAAGAAATTGTATAGTTTAATTCTTTTTATCAATTTTTTTAATGCTAAAACTACCATTTTAATTTCATAAAAATGAAGACTATATCCGAATGAAATTTAAGATTTACTGATTTTTGGATTCATCTCAACTATCTAATATTTTAAATATTTAATTGTAACATTAATTTGAATTTGTCTTGATTGTGAACTTTTTTGCAAGAAATTGTATAGTTTAATTCTTTTTATCAATTTTTTTAATGCTAAAACTACCATTTTAATTTCATAAAAAATGAAGACTATATCCGAATGAAATTTAAGATTTACTGATTTTTGGATTCATCTCAACTATCTAATATTTTAAATATTTAATTGTAACATTAATTTGAATTTGTCTTGATTGTGAACTTTTTTGCAAGAAATTGTATAGTTTAATTCTTTTTATCAATTTTTTTAATGCTAAAACTACCATTTTAATTTCATAAAAATGAAGACTATATCCGAATGAAATTTAAGATTTACTGATTTTTGGATGCATCTCAACTATCTAATATTTTAAATATTTAATTGTATCATTAATTTGAATTTGTCTTGATTGTGAACTTTTTTGCAAGAAATTGTATAGTTTAATTCTTTTTATCAATTTTTTTAATGCTAAAACTACCATTTTAATTTCATAAAAATGAAGACTATATCCGAATGAAATTTAAGATTTACTGATTTTTGGATTCATCTCAACTATCTAATATTTTAAATATTTAATTGTAACATTAATTTGAATTTGTCTTGATTGTGAACTTTTTTGCAAGAAATTGTATAGTTTAATTCTTTTTATCAATTTTTTTAATGCTAAAACTACCATTTTAATTTCATAAAAATGAAGACTATATCCGAATGAAATTTAAGATTTACTGATTTTTGGATGCATCTCAACTATCTAATATTTTAAATATTTAATTGTAACATTAATTTGAAATTGTCTTGATAGTGAACTTATTTTGCAAGAAATTGTATAGTTTAATTCTTTTTATCAATTTTTTTAATGCTAAAACTACCATTTTAATTTCATAAAAATGAAGACTATATCCGAATGAAATTTAAGATTTACTGATTTTTGGATGCATCTCAACTATCTAATATTTTAAATATTTAATTGTAACATTAATTTGAATTTGTCTTGATTGTGAACTTTTTTGCAAGAAATTGTATAGTTTAATTCTTTTTATCAATTTTTTTAATGCTAAAACTACCATTTTAATTTCATAAAAATGAAGACTATATCCGAATGAAATTTAAGATTTACTGATTTTTGGATGCATCTCAACTATCTAATATTTTAAATATTTAATTGTAACATTAATTTGAATTTGTCTTGATTGTGAACTTTTTTGCAAGAAATTGTATAGTTTAATTCTTTTTATCAATTTTTTTAATGCTAAAACTACCATTTTAATTTCATAAAAATGAAGACTTATATCCGAATGAAATTTAAGATTTACTGATTTTTGGATTCATCTCAACTATCTAATATTTTAAATATTTAATTGTAACATTAATTTGAATTTGTCTTGATTGTGAACTTTTTTGCAAGAAATTGTATAGTTTAATTCTTTTTATCAATTTTTTTAATGCTAAAACTACCATTTTAATTTCATAAAAATGAAGACTATATCCGAATGAAATTTAAGATTTACTGATTTTTGGATGCATCTCAACTATCTAATATTTTAAATATTTAATTGTAACATTAATTTGAATTTGTCTTGATTGTGAACTTTTTTGCAAGAAATTGTATAGTTTAATTCTTTTTATCAATTTTTTTAATGCTAAAAATACCATTTTAATTTCATAAAAATGAAGACTATATCCGAATGAAATTTAAGATTTACTGATTTTTGGATGCATCTCAACTATCTAATATTTTAAAATATTTAATTGTAACATTAAATTTGAATTTGTCTTGATTGTGAACTTTTTTGCAAGAAATTGTATAGTTTAATTCTTTTTATCAATTTTTTTAATGCTAAAACTACCATTTTAATTTCATAAAAATGAAGACTATATCCGAATGAAATTTAAGATTTACTGATTTTTGGATGCATCTCAACTATCTAATATTTTTAAATATTTAATTGTAACATTAATTTGAATTTGTCTTGATTGTGAACTTTTTTTGCAAGAAATTGTATAGTTTAATTCTTTTTATCAATTTTTTTAATGCTAAAACTACCATTTTAATTTCATAAAAATGAAGACTATATCCGAATGAAATTTAAGATTTACTGATTTTTGGATGCATCTCAACTATCTAATATTTTAAAATATTTAATTGTAACATTAAATTTGAATTTGTCTTGATACGTGAACTTTTTTGCAAGAAATTGTATAGTTTAATTCTTTTTATCAATTTTTTTAATGCTAAAACTACCATTTTAATTTCATAAAAATGAAGACTATATCCGAATGAAATTTAAGATTTACTGATTTTTGGATGCATCTCAACTATCTAATATTTTAAATATTTAATTGTAACATTAATTTGAATTTGTCTTGATTGTGAACTTTTTTGCAAGAAATTGTATAGTTTAATTCTTTTTATCAATTTTTTTAATGCTAAAACTACCATTTTAATTTCATAAAAATGAAGACTATATCCGAATGAAATTTAAGATTTACTGATTTTTGGATGCATCTCAACTATCTAATATTTTAAATATTTAATTGTAAATTAATTTGAATTTGTCTTGATTGTGAACTTTTTTGCAAGAAATTGTATAGTTTAATTCTTTTTATCAATTTTTTTAATGCTAAAACTACCATTTTAATTCATAAAAATGAAGACTATATCCGAATGAAATTTAAGATTTACTGATTTTTGGATGCATCTCAACTATCTAATATTTTAAATATTTAATTGTAACATTAATTTGAATTTGTCTTGATTGTGAACTTTTTTGCAAGAAATTGTATAGTTTAATTCTTTTTATCAATTTTTTTAATGCTAAAACTACCAATTTAATTTCATAAAAATGAAGACTATATCCGAATGAAATTTAAGATTTACTGATTTTTGGATGCATCTCAACTATCTAATATTTTAAATATTTAATTGTAACATTAATTTGAATTTGTCTTGATTGTGAACTTTTTTGCAAGAAATTGTATAGTTTAATTCTTTTTATCAATTTTTTTAATGCTAAAACTACCATTTTAATTTCATAAAAATGAAGACTATATCCGAATGAAATTTAAGATTTACTGATTTTTGGATGCATCTCAACTATCTAATATTTTAAATATTTAATTGTAACATTAATTTGAATTTGTCTTGATTGTGAACTTTTTTGCAAGAAATTGTATAGTTTAATTCTTTTTATCAATTTTTTTAATGCTAAAACTACCATTTTAATTTCATAAAAATGAAGACTATATCCGAATGAAATTTAAGATTTACTGATTTTTGGATGCATCTCAACTATCTAATATTTTAAATATTTAATTGTAACATAAATTTGAATTTGTCTTGATTGTGAACTTTTTTGCAAGAAATTGTATAGTTTAATTCTTTTTATCAATTTTTTTAATGCTAAAACTACCATTTTAATTTCATAAAAATGAAGACTATATCCGAATGAAATTTAAGATTTACTGATTTTTGGATGCATCTCAACTATCTAATATTTTAAATATTTAATTGTAACATTAATTTGAATTTGTCTTGATTGTGAACTTTTTTGCAAGAAATTGTATAGTTTAATTCTTTTTATCAATTTTTTTAATGCTAAAACTACCATTTTAATTTCATAAAAATGAAGACTATATCCCAATGAAATTTAAGATTTACTGATTTTTGGATGCATCTCAACTATCTAATATTTTAAATATTTAATTGTAACATTAATTTGAATTTGTCTTGATTGTGAACTTTTTTGCAAGAAATTGTATAGTTTAATTCTTTTTATCAATTTTTTTAATGCTAAAACTACCATTTTAATTTCATAAAAATGAAGACTATATCCGAATGAAATTTAAGATTTACTGATTTTTGGATGCATCTCAACTATCTAATATTTTAAATATTTAATTGTAACATTAATTTGAATTTGTCTTGATTGTGAACTTTTTTGCAAGAAATTGTATAGTTTAATTCTTTTTATCAATTTTTTTAATGCTAAAACTACCATTTTAATTTCATAAAAATGAAGACTATATCCGAATGAAATTTAAGATTTACTGATTTTTGGATGCATCTCAACTATCTAATATTTTAAATATTTAATTGTAACATTAATTTGAATTTGTCTTGATTGTGAACTTTTTTGCAAGAAATTGTATAGTTTAATTCTTTTTATCAATTTCTTTAATGCTAAAACTACCATTTTAATTTCATAAAAATGAAGACTATATCCGAATGAAATTTAAGATTTACTGATTTTTGGATGCATCTCAACTATCTAATATTTTAAATATTTAATTGTAACATTAATTTGAATTTGTCTTGATTGTGAACTTTTTTGCAAGAAATTGTATAGTTTAATTCTTTTTATCAATTTTTTTAATGCTAAAACTACCATTTTAATTTCATAAAAATGAAGACTATATCCGAATGAAATTTAAGATTTACTGATTTTTGGATGCATCTCAACTATCTAATATTTTAAATATTTAATTGTAACATTAATTTGAATTTGTCTTGATTGTGAACTTTTTTGCAAGAAATTGTATAGTTTAATTCTTTTTATCAATTTTTTTAATGCTAAAACTACCATTTTAATTTCATAAAAATGAAGACTATATCCGAATGAAATTTAAGATTTACTGATTTTTGGATGCATCTCAACTATCTAATATTTTAAATATTTAATTGTAACATTAATTTGAATTTGTCTTGATTGTGAACTTTTTTGCAAGAAATTGTATAGTTAAATTCTTTTTATCAATATTTTTAATGCTAAAAATACCATTTTAATTTCATAAAAATGAAGACTATATACGAATGAAATTTAAGATTTACTGATTTTTAGATGCATCTCAACTATCTAATATTTTAAATCATTAATTGTAAAATTAATTTGAATTTGTCTTGATTGTGAACTTTTTTGCAAGAAATTGTATAGTTTAATTCTTTTTATCAATTTTTTTAATGCTAAAACTACCATTTTAATTTCATAAAAATGAAGACTATATCCGAATGAAATTTAAGATTTACTGATTTTTGGATGCATCTCAACTATCTAATATTTTAAATATTTAATTGTAACATTAATTTGAATTTGTCTTGATTGTGAACTTTTTTGCAAGAAATTGTATAGTTTAATTCTTTTTATCAATTTCTTTAATGCTAAAACTACCATTTTAATTTCATAAAAATGAAGACTATATCCGAATGAAATTTAAGATTTACTGATTTTTGGATGCATCTCAACTATCTAATATTTTAAATATTTAATTGTAACATTAATTTGAATTTGTCTTGATTGTGAACTTTTTTGCAAGAAATTGTATAGTTTAATTCTTTTTATCAATTTTTTTAATGCTAAAACTACCATTTTAATTTCATAAAAATGAAGACTATATCCGAATGAAATTTAAGATTTACTGATTTTTGGATGCATCTCAACTATCTAATATTTTAAATATTTAATTGTAACATTAATTTGAATTTGTCTTGATTGTGAACTTTTTTGCAAGAAATTGTATAGTTTAATTCTTTTTATCAATTTCTTTAATGCTAAAACTACCATTTTAATTTCATAAAAATGAAGACTATATCCGAATGAAATTTAAGATTTACTGATTTTTGGATGCATCTCAACTATCTAATATTTTAAATATTTAATTGTAACATTAATTTGAATTTGTCTTGATTGTGAACTTTTTTGCAAGAAATTGTATAGTTTAATTCTTTTTATCAATTTTTTTAATGCTAAAACTACCATTTTAATTTCATAAAAATGAAGACTATATCCGAATGAAATTTAAGATTTACTGATTTTTGGATGCATCTCAACTATCTAATATTTTAAATATTTAATTGTAACATTAATTTGAATTTGTCTTGATTGTGAACTTTTTTGCAAGAAATTGTATAGTTTAATTCTTTTTATCAATTTTTTTAATGCTAAAACTACCATTTTAATTTCATAAAAATGAAGACTATATCCGAATGAAATTTAAGATTTACTGATTTTTGGATGCATCTCAACTATCTAATATTTTAAATATTTAATTGTAACATTAATTTGAATTTGTCTTGATTGTGAACTTTTTTGCAAGAAATTGTATAGTTTAATTCCTTTTATCAATTTTTTTAATGCTAAAACTACCATTTTATTTCATAAAAATGAAGACTATATCCGAATGAAATTTAAGATTTACTGATTTTTGGATGCATCTCAACTATCTAATATTTTAAATATTTAATTGTAACATTAATTTGAATTTGTCTTGATTGTGAACTTTTTTGCAAGAAATTGTATAGTTTAATTCTTTTTATCAATTTTTTTAATGCTAAAACTACCATTTTAATTTCATAAAAATGAAGACTATATCCGAATGAAATTTAAGATTTACTGATTTTTGGATTCATCTCAACTATCTAATATTTTAAATATTTAATTGTAACATTAATTTGAATTTGTCTTGATTGTGAACTTTTTTGCAAGAAATTGTATAGTTTAATTCTTTTTATCAATTTTTTTAATGCTAAAACTACCATTTTAAATTTCATAAAAATGAAGACTATATCCGAATGAAATTTAAGATTTACTGATTTTTGGATTCATCTCAACTATCTAATATTTTAAATATTTAATTGTAACATTAATTTGAATTTGTCTTGATTGTGAACTTTTTTGCAAGAAATTGTATAGTTTAATTCTTTTTATCAATTTTTTTAATGCTAAAACTACCATTTTAATTTCATAAAAATGAAGACTATATCCGAATGAAATTTAAGATTTACTGATTTTTGGATGCATCTCAACTATCTAATATTTTAAATATTTAATTGTAACATTAATTTGAATTTGTCTTGATTGTGAACTTTTTTGCAAGAAATTGTATAGTTTAATTCTTTTTATCAATTTTTTGAATGCTAAAACTACCATTTTAATTTCATAAAAATGAAGACTATATCCGAATGAAATTTAAGATTTACTGATTTTTGGATGCATCTCAACTATCTAATATTTTAAATATTTAATTGTAACATTAATTTGAATTTGTCTTGATTGTGAACTTTTTTGCAAGAAATTGTATAGTTTAATTCTTTTTATCAATTTTTTTAATGCTAAAACTACCATTTTAATTTCATAAAAATGAAGACTATATCCGAATGAAATTTAAGATTTACTGATTTTTGGATGCATCTCAACTATCTAATATTTTAAATATTTAATTGTAACATTAATTTGAATTTGTCTTGATTGTGAACTTTTTTGCAAAAAATTGTATAGTTTAATTCTTTTTATCAATTTTTTGAATGCTAAAACTACCATTTTAATTTCATAAAAATGAAGACTATATCCGAATGAAATATTTACTGATTTTTGGATGCATCTCAACTATCTAATATTTTAAATATTTAATTGTAACATTAATTTGAATTTGTCTTGATTGTGAACTTTTTTGCAAGAAATTGTATAGTTTAATTCTTTTTATCAATTTTTTTAATGCTAAAACTACCATTTTAATTTCATAAAAATGAAGACTATATCCGAATGAAATTTAAGATTTACTGATTTTTGGATGCATCTCAACTATCTAATATTTTAAATATTTAATTGTAACATTAATTTGAATTTGTCTTGATTGTGAACTTTTTTGCAAGAAATTGTATAGTTTAATTCTTTTTATCAATTTTTTTAATGCTAAAACTACCATTTTAATTTCATAAAAATGAAGACTATATCCGAACGAAATTTAAGATTTACTGATTTTTGGATGCATCTCAACTATCTAATATTTTAAATATTTAATTGTAACATTAATTTGAATTTGTCTTGATTGTGAACTTTTTTGCAAGAAATTGTATAGTTTAATTCTTTTTATCAATTTTTTTAATGCTAAAACTACCATTTTAATTTCATAAAAATGAAGACTATATCCGAATGAAATGAAAGTTTACTGATTTTTGGATGCATCTCAACTATCTAATATTTTAAATTAAAATTGTAACATAAATTAGAAATTGTCTTGATAGTGAACTATTTTGCAAGAAATTGTATAGTTAAATTCTTTTTATCAATATTTTTAATGCTAAAAATACCATTTTAATTTCATAAAAATGAAGACTATATACGAATGAAATTTAAGATTTACTGATTTTTAGATGCATCTCAACTATCTAATATTTTAAATAAAATAATGTAAACAATAATTTGAATTTGTCTTGATTGTGAACTTTTTAGCAAGAAATTGTATAGTTTAATTCTTTTTATCAATTTTTTTAATGCTAAAACTACCATTTTAATTTCATAAAAATGAAGACTATATCCGAATGAAATTTAAGATTTACTGATTTTTGGATGCATCTCAACTATCTAATATTTTAAATATTTAATTGTAACATTAATTTGAATTTGTCTTGATTGTGAACTTTTTTGCAAGAAATTGTATAGTTTAATTCTTTTTATCAATTTTTTTAATGCTAAAACTACCATTTTAATTCAATAAAAATGAAGACTATATCCGAATGAAATTTAAGATTTACTGATTTTTGGATGCATCTCAACTATCTAATATTTTAAATATTTAATTGTAACATTAATTTGAATTTGTCTTGATTGTGAACTTTTTTGCAAGAAATTGTATAGTTTAATTCTTTTTATCAATTTTTTTAATGCTAAAACTACCATTTTAATTTCATAAAAATGAAGACTATATCCGAATGAAATTTAAGATTTACTGATTTTTGGATGCATCTCAACTATCTAATATTTTAAATATTTAATTGTAACATTAATTTGAATTTGTCTTGATTGTGAACTTTTTTGCAAGAAATTGTATAGTTTAATTCTTTTTATCAATTTTTTTAATGCTAAAACTACCATTTTAATTTCATAAAAATGAAGACTATATCCGAATGAAATTTAAGATTTACTGATTTTTGGATGCATCTCAACTATCTAATATTTTAAATATTTAATTGTAACATTAATTTGAATTTGTCTTGATTGTTGGAAAAAAGCCATATTTTTGCAAGAAATTGTATAGTTTAATTCTTTTTATCAATTTTTTTAATGCTAAAACTACCATTTTAATTTCATAAAAATGAAGACTATATCCGAATGAAATTTAAGATTTACTGATTTTTGGATGCATCTCAACTATCTAATATTTTAAATATTTAATTGTATCATTAATTTGAATTTGTCTGTTATTGAGAATTTGTTTGGGGCTAAGAAAATTGTATAGTTTTAATATCTTTATCAATTTTTTTTAATGCTAAGAACTACCATTTTAATTTCATAAAAATGAAGACTATATCCGAATGAAATTTAAGATTTACTGATTTTTGGATGCATCTCAACTATCTAATATTTTAAATATTTAATTGTATCATTAATTTGAATTTGTCTTGATTGTGAACTTTTTTGCAAGAAATTGTATAGTTTAATTCTTTTTATCAATTTTTTTAATGCTAAAACTACGGCGATTTTAATTTCATAAAAATGAAGACTATATCCGAATGAAATTTAAGATTTACTGATTTTTGGATTCATCTCAACTATCTAATATTTTAAATATTTAATTGTAACATTAATTTGAATTTGTCTTGATTGTGAACTTTTTTGCAAGAAATTGTATAGTTTAATTCTTTTTATCAATTTTTTTAATGCTAAAACTACCATTTTAATTTCATAAAAATTGAAGACTATATGCCGATAATGAAATTTAAGATTTACTGATTTTTGGATTCATCTCAACTATCTAATATTTTAAATATTTAATTGTAACATTAATTTGAATTTGTCTTGATTGTGAACTTTTTTGCAAGAAATTGTATAGTTTAATTCTTTTTATCAATTTTTTTAATGCTAAAACTACCATTTTAATTTCATAAAAATGAAGACTATATCCGAATGAAATTTAAGATTTACTGATTTTTGGATGCATCTCAACTATCTAATATTTTAAATATTTAATTGTATCATTAATTTGAATTTGTCTTGATTGTGAACTTTTTTGCAAGAAATTGTATAGTTTAATTCTTTTTATCAATTTTTTTAATGCTAAAACTACCATTTTAATTTCATAAAAATGAAGACTATATCCGAATGAAATTTAAGATTTACTGATTTTTGGATGCATCTCAACTATCTAATATTGTTAAATATTTAATTGTAACATTTAATTTGATATTTGTCTTGATTGTGAACTTTTTTGCAAGAAATTGTATAGTTTAATTCTTTTTATCAATTTTTTTAATGCTAAAACTACCATTTTAATTTCATAAAAATGAAGACTATATCCGAATGAAATTTAAGATTTACTGATTTTTGGATGCATCTCAACTATCTAATATTTTAAATATTTAATTGTAACATTAATTTGAATTTGTCTTGATTGTGAGTTTTCTGCAAGAATATTGTATAGCTTTAATTGCTTTTTATCAATTTTTTGTAAAATGCTAAACATAGCCATTTTGAATTTGCAATGAAATGAAAGACTATATACGTAATGAAATTTAAGATTTACTGATTTTTGGATGCATCTCAACTATCTAATATTTTAAATTAAATATTGTAACCTAAATTAGAAATTGTCTTGGTAGTGAACTATTTTGCAAGAAATTGTATAGTTAAATTCTTTTTATCAATATTTTTAATGCTAAAAATACTATTTTAATTTCATAAAAATGAAGATTATATACGAATGAAATTTTGTATTTACTGATTTTTAGATGCATCTCAACTATCTAATATTTTAAATATTTAATTGTAACATTAATTTGAATTTGTCTTGATTGTGAACTTTTTTGCAAGAAATTGTATAGTTTAATTCTTTTTATCAATTTTTTTAATGCTAAAACTACCATTTTAATTTCATAAAAATGAAGACTATATCCGAATGAAATTTAAGATTTACTGATTTTTGGATGCATCTCAACTATCTAATATTTTAAATATTTAATTGTAACATTAATTTGAATTTGTCTTGATTGTGAACTTTTTTGCAAGAAATTGTATAGTTTAATTCTTTTTATCAATTTTTTTAATGCTAAAACTACCATTTTAATTTCATAAAAATGAAGACTATATCCGAATGAAATTTAAGATTTACTGATTTTTGGATGCATCTCAACTATCTAATATTTTAAATATTTAATTGTATCATTAATTTGAATTTGTCTTGATTGTGAACTTTTTTGCAAGAAATTGTATAGTTTAATTCTTTTTATCAATTTTTTTAATGCTAAAACTACCATTTTAATTCATAAAAATGAAGACTATATCCAAATGAAATTTAAGATTTACTGATTTTTGGATGCATCTCAACTATCTAATATTTTAAATATTTAATTGTAACATTAATTTGAATTTGTCTTGATTGTGAACTTTTTTGCAAGAAATTGTATAGTTTAATTCTTTTTATCAATTTCTTTAATGCTAAAACTACCATTTTAATTTCATAAAAATGAAGACTATATCCGAATGAAATTTAAGATTTACTGATTTTTGGATGCATCTCAACTATCTAATATTTTAAATATTTAATTGTAACATTAATTTGAATTTGTCTGAATTGTGAACTTTTTTGCAAGAAATTGTATAGTTTAATTCTTTTTATCAATTTCTTTAATGCTAAAACTACCATTTTAATTTCATAAAAATGAAGACTATATCCGAATGAAATTTAAGATTTACTGATTTTTGGATGCATCTCAACTATCTAATATTTTAAATATTTAATTGTAACATTAATTTGAATTTGTCTTGATTGTGAACTTTTTTGCAAGAAATTGTATAGTTTAATTCTTTTTATCAATTTTTTTAATGCTAAAACTACCATTTTAATTTCATAAAAATGAAGACTATATCCGAATGAAATTTAAGATTTACTGATTTTTGGATGCATCTCAACTATCTAATATTTTAAATATTTAATTGTAACATTAATTTGAATTTGTCTTGATTGTGAACTTTTTTGCAAGAAATTGTATAGTTTAATTCTTTTTATCAATTTTTTTAATGCTAAAACTACCATTTTAATTTCATAAAAAAGAAGACCTATATCCGAATGAAATTTAAGATTTACTGATTTTTGGATGCATCTCAACTATCTAATATTTTAAATTAAAATTGTAACATAAATTAGAAATTGTCTTGATAGTGAACTATTTTGCAAGAAATTGTATAGTTAAATTCTTTTTATCAATATTTTTAATGCTAAAAATACCATTTTAATTTCATAAAAATGAAGACTATATACGAATGAAATTTAAGATTTACTGATTTTTAGATGCATCTCAACTATCTAATATTTTAAATATTTAATTGTAACATTAATTTGAATTTGTCTTGATTGTGAACTTTTTTGCAAGAAATTGTATAGTTTAATTCTTTTTATCAATTTTTTTAATGCTAAAACTACCATTTTAATTTCATAAAAATGAAGACTATATCCGAATGAAATTTAAGATTTACTGATTTTTGGATGCATCTCAACTATCTAATATTTTAAATATTTAATTGTAACATTAATTTGAATTTGTCTTGATCGTGAACTTTTTTGCAAGAAATTGTATAGTTTAATTCTTTTTATCAATTTTTTTAATGCTAAAACTACCATTTTAATTTCATAAAAATGAAGACTATATCCGAATGAAATTTAAGATTTACTGATTTTTGGATGCATCTCAACTATCTAATATTTTAAATATTTAATTGTAACATTAATTTGAATTTGTCTTGATTGTGAACTTTTTTGCAAGAAATTGTATAATAATAATTAATAATAATAATATAATAATAATAATTATAATAATAATATATCAATTTAGGTCAGCTGTGGAACCCCCTATCTTGTATAATGTTTATTTTAATATATATTATATATAAGGGTCTAGCCCTTTTAATTAGTATTTTACTCAATGGTTGAGTTCATAAACATTCGTAGCCTTTGTATGATACCCTCATATTAGAGAATTTCTTTTCATCTTAGTTTTCTTCGAAATTCTTTAGATTTAGTATGGTTTTTTTTGCTCCTCTTAGTAACTGACGACCCGCTGTTTCTGAGAGTTACCTTGCTCCGATTACTAGTTTAACTTCATCAATTAGTTCTTAAACTAGTTCTTCATAGTAGTCTGTTTCATTGGTATTTGGAATTAATAGATGTTATTTAGTATTCCTCTTACATCGAGATTTGTGCTCATACATTGATTCATTATTTAATAACCTAGGGTACTAGCCATCCTATCTATCCACTTTTTATTTAGAATTGGTAATTTCTTTTTGAATTCCCAGGCATAGACATGTGCAGCTAGGTAACATGATTCTTAAAGCAGTATATTGTCTGGCTCTGCTATTTTATTTCCTAATAGTATTTAGCAGTTTTCTTTTAAGCGGGTATAGGTCTCTAGACCAATTTCTTTTTATAGATCATTGTCTTCAAAGGAGTTCAGTAGAATTTTTCTTATCTCTTGATACATGAAGAAGTTTGTGTTAGGGTTGTTGATCATTTCTTATAAGACGTTGGTCTTGTTGTTACTAAGATATTAGTTGGATTTATACTGTTTTATCGTTGATAACTCTAGTTACTCCGTAGTTGTATGCTTTTGGGTTGTTCTTGACCTTTATAATCTCATCCCAATATGGGAGTTCTAGATTTTGAAAGTCTTTTGGTTACTTAACATTTTTCACTAGGGTATCAAAGCAGAATTTTAATATGAACTTAGATGGTATGGCGAGTGTGTAGCTCTTATCTATTATTTACATAGATTTTGGGAATATATGTTCATATTATCTATATTCTTTCTAATAAGGTCGTCGTGGAAGATGTTCGAAAAGTCTCTGAGTTCTCTTTGTGAGTAGTCTATGGCTTCTGCAATTGTTTTTACTTAGTCATCAGATTCCGGTCGGAAAATACTGTTCAGAATCTGTTCTGGTTTTATTTAGTATTAGATATCCTACCGATCTGATGCGTCATGAGTTTGTTGTCTGATTGGGAGAATGAAGTGAATATCATTGATCAACCAGACAAGGTCTTTGATAGTTTTCCAAATTTTTGTGTCTATTCTCTAGAATAGTCTGTATTGTTGTTTCTTGTAGCTAAAGATGAATTTCATCATTTCTTATTGAGTTTGAGTAATACATTGCGGGTACTCCTTAGTAGAATTTTAAGCTTACTATGCATGCACAGTAAAGTCTTTGAAGTATTCTGACTTGGCATGGTTTTAGCAGTATTGCTCCTTGAGAACTCTTGTTTAGGTATCTAAAGAGTTAGGGAAAGTTACTATCTTTCAATTCTCTGTGGCTATACTCACCAATTATTTTTTCAATATGTGGTCTAAGAGCATCTGATTTATAGAAGGTGTTTTTTTCTTTAGAGTTCCACTATGGTGAGGTTTACATTAGTAGTAATTTTTTACTAATTGTTAAAAAAATTGTATAGTTTAATACGTTTTATCAATATTTTAATGCTAAAAATACCATTTTAATTTCATAAAAATGTAGATTATATACGAATGAAATTTTGTATTTACTGATTTTTGGATGCATCTCAACTATCTAATATTGTAAATTAAATATTGTAACCTAAATTAGAATTTGTTTTGATAGTGAACGTTTTTGCAAGAAATTGTATATTTTAATTCTTTTTATCAATATTTTTAATGCTCTTCGTATTTTAAAAAGTTAATTCAATTTTAATTATGCCTATTTTTGACTTTTCAATCAAGATATAGATAGTCAAGTTTTTAAATATTAGTTACATATTTTAATGCCTTTAATTAATGTTAAAAGGAGAAAAGATGTTTGAGTAAAAGAAGGTCTTTTGTACTTCAATTCACCTGATAATGCTTTTATTTCATATTTTTTGTGAAATAATTACCTTTTTTATTTATGAAAAGAACTCTGCATATAATACCTAATTTTTTATATGGATTATTTGCGTTTGATAAAGCTAGTGCGCTCATTATACATTCTCTAAGTTTATGATTATTAAGGTTCATTCTTTAATATTTATACAAATGTCTACTCATCTAGAGTACCGACATTATTTTAAGCTAAAAATATAATTCACTTTTAGTTATTAAATGATTAAAACTATGCACATCAATTTTGATAATAATCATAGTTTTAGCTACTGTTTATCTATTGACTCGACCTTCTCTTAGTAACTTATTCAATATTGGTATAACTTAATGAGCTACTGGTTCACCAATTTAAGCCATAGCTGTACATGCCGCTGCTCTCACTTTCCAGTAAGAGTCTTTCAAAGCTGCAACTAAGATTTTTTTACCTTTTTAACCATATATGAGAAGCCAGTCTGCCTAAAGACCAAACACACATTGCTTTAACAT
>ARYC01008264.1:0-12007 GCA_000711775.1 Oxytricha trifallax
TTCTCTCAAATCAATGTTGTGTAATAGGTTCAGTTATGAATTGAAACTATTAAGAAGATGTCTTTCTATAAAATAACTTACGGGAACTATTTTTTATATTCATTTTAAAGCATCTTATATAGAAGGTTTTTTTTGGATTATTTATCTAGTGATATTATCATTTTAAATGAGTTTTTAAGTTCAGGCATATGCTTTATAATGAATTTTTCCCTCAAATATAAGTCCATATGTGTGTAAAAAGAATCTTTTCTTTGATATTTGAATTTATCACTTTGATATTTTTTTTATTTTAGAGCTCAATATATATGTTTGATCGAATTCGCTGATTAAGATCTACCACGACAAAGCTTAACGTTGAACACTAATAATCAGCACATAATAAACTTTAAGAATCTTATCTTTAGAGACCGAACCTCTCTTCAGATTTCGATTAATCTTTAATTGTTTATGAAATTGCTCAAAATCTAATCAAATAAAAATCATTGGAATTTTTGAGTACTTAACTTTATATATTGCATTTAGATATTGATTATTTGAAGGAACTAGGCTGAGAGTAACCTTCTATAACAGTCTTTCTCTTAAGACAACTCAAATAAAATGTATTTAAAATGGAAGTTCTAGGATAGATTCATTCAGTATATAATACGTTCCTCTTAACTATAAAGAAGGAAAACATATCAAGAATAGCCACATAGGTCTTATCCTAGTAATAAATAGTTGGTACTGAAGAAAGATATTTTAGAGTCTCTCTAAAGTTGTGTATCTGCTTTGACAGTTTATTACATTATTCAGAGATTGGGTAGAAATTTGAACTCTAAAAAGGTGCTAAATAAGTACCTTCAACATGAATGAAAGGCTATAATCTTGTGCACCAAGAGATCAACTCAAATTAATATTCATTCACATTTTCTTTAGTAGCTTAGTCTTAAAAAAGACTTGAATCTATTGAAAATGAGGGCTGTCTAAATGAATGTGACATTTATTATTATAAATGTAAAGAGATAATCGAATGTCAATCTTAGTTATTTGATTGACTTCGCTGATATAGAGTTCACTGTAACAAACATAAAATCAATCAATATTGTAGAGTTTTGTGTGCACTTCTAGGATCTTTCATCGTTACGGTCACCAAGTACTACGATGCTATAAAATATTGAGCTTAATTAATTATTCAATTATAGGCCCAAATTATCTCAATTTCTCTCAAATAAATGTTGTGTAATAGGTTCAGTTATGAATTGAAACTATTAAGAAGATGTCTTTCTATAAAAAAAACTTACGGGAACTATTTTTTATATTCATTTTAAAGCATCTTATATAGAAGGTTTTTTTGGATTATTTATCTTGTGATATTATTATTTTAAATGAGTTTTTAAGTTCAGGCATATGCTTTATAATGAATTTTTCCCTCAAATATAAGTCCATATGTGTGTAAAAAGAATCTTTTCTTTGATATTTGAATTTATCACTTTGATGTTTTTTTTATTTTAGAGCTCAACATATATGTTTGATTGAATTCGCTGATTAAGATCTACCACGACAAAGCCTAACGTTGAACACTAATAATCAGCACATAATAAACTTTAAGAATCTTATCTTTAGAGACCGAACCTCTCTTCAGATTTCGATTAATCTTTAATTGTTTATGAAATTGCTCAAAATCTAATCAAATAAAAATCATTGGAATTTTTGAGTACTTAACTTTATATATTGCATTTAGATATTGATTATTTGAAGGAACAAGGCTGAGAGTAACCTTCTATAACAGTCTTTCTCTTAAGACAACTCAAATAAAATATATTTAAAATGGAAGTTCCAGAATAGATTCATTCAGTATATAATACGTTCCACTTAACTATAAAGAAGGAAAGCAAATCAAGAATAGCCACATAGGTCTAATCCGAGTTATAAATAGTTGCTACTGAAGAAAGATATTTTAGAGTCTCTCTAAAGTTGTGTATCTGCTTTTACAGTTTATTACATTATTCAGAGATTGGGTAGAAATTTGAACTCCACAAAGGTGCGAATATGTACCTTCAACATGAATGAAAGGCTATAATCTTTTGCACCAAGAGATCAACTCAAATTAATATACATTCACATTTTCTTTAGTAGCTTAGTCTTAAAAAAGACTTGAATCTATTGAAAATGAGGGCTGTCTAAATGAATGTGACATTTATTATTATAAATGTAAAGAGATAATCGAATGTCAATCTTAGTTATTTGATTGACTTCGCTGATATAGAGTTCACTGTAACAAACATAAAATCAATCAATATTGTAGAGTTTTGTGTGCACTTCTAGGATCTTTTATCGTTACGGTCACCAAGTACTAGGATGCTATAAAATATTGAGCTTAATTAATTATTCAATTATAGGCCCAAATTATCTCAATTTCTCTCAAATCAATGTTGTGTAATAGGTTCAGTTATGAATTGAAACTATTAAGAAGATGTCTTTCTATAAAATAACTTACGGGAACTATTTTTTATATTCATTTTAAAGCATCTTATATAGAAGGTTTTTTTTGGATTATTTATCTAGTGATATTATCATTTTAAATGAGTTTTTAAGTTCAGGCATATGCTTTATAATGAATTTTTCCCTCAAATATAAGTCCATATGTGTGTAAAAAGAATCTTTTCTTTGATATTTGAATTTATCACTTTGATATTTTTTTTATTTTAGAGCTCAATATATATGTTTGATCGAATTCGCTGATTAAGATCTACCACGACAAAGCTTAACGTTGAACACTAATAATCAGCACATAATAAACTTTAAGAATCTTATCTTTAGAGACCGAACCTCTCTTCAGATTTCGATTAATCTTTAATTGTTTATGAAATTGCTCAAAATCTAATCAAATAAAAATCATTGGAATTTTTGAGTACTTAACTTTATATATTGCATTTAGATATTGATTATTTGAAGGAACAAGGCTGAGAGTAACCTTCTATAACAGTCTTTCTCTTAAGACAACTCAAATAAAATATATTTAAAATGGAAGTTCCAGAATAGATTCATTCAGTATATAATACGTTCCACTTAACTATAAAGAAGGAAAGCAAATCAAGAATAGCCACATAGGTCTAATCCGAGTTATAAATAGTTGCTACTGAAGAAAGATATTTAGAGTCTCTCTAAAGTTGTGGATCTGCTTTGACAGTTTATTACATTATTAAGAGATTGGGTAGAAATTTGAACTCCAAAAAGGTGCGAATAAGTACATTCAACATGAATGAAAGGCTAAAATCTTGTGCACCAAGAGATCAACTCAAATTAATATTCATTCACATTTTCTTTAGTAGCTTAGTCTAAAAAAAGACTTGAATCTATTGAAAATAAGGGCTGTCTAAATGAATGTGACATTTATTATTATAAATGTAAAAGAAAATCGAATGTCAATCTTAGTTATTTGATTGACTTCGCTAATATAGAGTTCACTGTAACAAACATAAAATCAATCAATATTGTAAAGTTTTGTGTGCACCTTAGGATCTTTCATCGTTACGGTCACCAAGTACTACGATGCTATAAAATATTGAGCTTAATTAATTATTCAATTATAGGCCCAAATTATCTCAATTTCTCTCAAATAAATGTTGTGTAATAGGTTCAGTTATGAATTGAAACTATTAAGAAGATGTCTTTCTATAAAAAAACTTACGGGAACTATTTTTTATATTCATTTTAAAGCATCTTATATAGAAGGTTTTTTTGGATTATTTATCTTGTGATATATTATTTTAAATGAGTTTTTAAGTTCAGGCATATGCTTTATAATGAATTTTTCCCTCAAATATAAGTCCATATGTGTGTAAAAAGAATCTTTTCTTTGATATTTGAATTTATCACTTTGATATTTTTTTTATTTTAGAGCTCAATATATATGTTTGATCGAATTCGCTGATTAAGATCTACCACGACAAAGCTTAACGTTGAACACTAATAATCAGCACATAATAAACTTTAAGAATCTTATCTTTAGAGACCGAACCTCTCTTCAGATTTCGATTAATCTTTAATTGTTTATGAAATTGCTCAAAATCTAATCAAATAAAAATCATTGGAATTTTTGAGTACTTAACTTTATATATTGCATTTAGATATTGATTATTTGAAGGAACAAGGCTGAGAGTAACCTTCTATAACAGTCTTTCTCTTAAGACAACTCAAATAAAATATATTTAAAATGGAAGTTCCAGAATAGATTCATTCAGTATATAATACGTTCCACTTAACTATAAAGAAGGAAAGCAAATCAAGAATAGCCACATAGGTCTAATCCGAGTTATAAATAGTTGCTACTGAAGAAAGATATTTTAGAGTCTCTCTAAAGTTGTGTATCTGCTTTTACAGTTTATTACATTATTCAGAGATTGGGTAGAAATTTGAACTCCACAAAGGTGCGAATATGTACCTTCAACATGAATGAAAGGCTATAATCTTTTGCACCAAGAGATCAACTCAAATTAATATTCATTCACATTTTCTTTAGTAGCTTAGTCTTAAAAAAGACTTGAATCTATTGAAAATGAGGGCTGTCTAAATGAATGTGACATTTATTATTATAAATGTAAAGAGATAATCGAATGTCAATCTTAGTTATTTGATTGACTTCGCTGATATAGAGTTCACTGTAACAAACATAAAATCAATCAATATTGTAGAGTTTTGTGTGCACTTCTAGGATCTTTCATCGTTACGGTCACCAAGTACTACGATGCTATAAAATATTGAGCTTAATTAATTATTCAATTATAGGCCCAAATTATCTCAATTTCTCTCAAATAAATGTTGTGTAATAGGTTCAGTTATGAATTGAAACTATTAAGAAGATGTCTTTCTATAAAAAAACTTACGGGAACTATTTTTCATATTCATTTTAAAGCATCTTATATAGAAGGTTTTTTTGGATTATTTATCTTGGTATATAATTTTTTATTAAATGTTTTATATTTATTAATCCTTTTCATTGACAATCCAGGAATATATTTTATAACAAAAATTATATAATTCTCAAATGTTATTACAATCCAGCAATAGAAATCTTGATAATTTATTTTTCAAAATTAAAAGTTGTATATAATAATTAAAAAAAAACATATTAAATTTATAAATTTACACTATAATTAGAAATATGGGTTTTAATGAACTTACTAGATTTCTAAGCCTCTCAACTATTTTATGTTTGTTTTTCATTTATAAACAATTTAAATGTCATGAATTTTATCATTTTACATAATAATCACTTAGATTTTTCATCTTTAATATTTATCTCTACATGAGTTTAAGTTTTTGTATCTCTTGGTAGTATTACTATGTCATTAGCGCGAAAGTTCTTATTACTCAAATTTTTTTAGGTTTATATGAATACTCCCAAACTTATCATTAATATTTGAGATCTAACTAATCTCTTAGACTTAGCTCAATAAGAATCTATTTAGATGGAATAAAAAGAAAAATAGTAATAGAATTATAATTAATCACTCAGATAAAAGACACTTAGATGTTATCAAAAATTGCTGTTTCACTTTCTCCATTATTATATTATAAGATGTAATTTAATTTACTAATTTATTATTCATGGCAGGTATCTGTATTTAAAATTCTTGAATTTCCTATTGTTTCGTATTTTATCAATAATAATTATAATTATATATTTTTCAAATTCAATTACATTCCATGAATATATATATATAATAATATAGAGTAGAGTAGAGAGTAACTATAAGGTAATGTATTATTATTAATTAACAACTTAATTCATTAATTATTTTTGAGAAATGGAGTTTCTTACGTCGAACCATCAGACACCATTGAAAATGTCAAGGCTAAGATTCAAGACGAGGTAAGTTTGTTATTCCATGCTCTTTATAGTGCTTCCTGTACTGTAGGTCTTGAATGAGTCGGGCTTGGCTGGTCCTCAATAAATTTCTTCCCATACACAATCGGATATTGGAGACTCAGACAGTACAGTGTGGTTTTTCAGGTATTTCGACACAAAGGCCAGTAGATTGGGGAGTCTAACTCGGCTGCTACCACTTGCACCACAAGTCCCAGGTGGCTACCTCCCAGGATCAGCTAAGCCCAACTCATTCTATATATAAATATTTATTTTATTTAATTTTCAAATTCTGTAAAAGGTTTTATGATGTGACAGAGCATCGCAAAATGCATTAAATTCTATTCTTGTCAAGCAACTAAATAAATAAAAATATATGCAATAACTATGATTCGGAAATTTATTCAAAGTACTTCGAATTATATAAAATTTAATCTCAATTGTTGCTAGCTTGAAGATGTTTGGATATTCATAGAACGAAAATAGAACACATTTAAAAAGCACATTAATAATGGGACTTTAAGTTATTTCACATAAACTTAACTGTTAGATTTAATAGTTTGTGTATAAAGGATTTGTATGTCATTTTGCAAATCTATGGTGTTACGAGCTATGATTTCCTTCTAAGCTTAAATTCACATGAATTTTAAATATCTTAAGCTCGGAAATTTTAAATTAACACATTCTTAAAGCTTATCAGCAATATAAGACAAATCATTCAAATTCCTTATAAAATTTAAGCAAGATATTTGTCAGTATTGAGCTCATCTATCCTTATACTGATTTCCGGGTGACGCTAATATATGCATTTTGTAGCCAAGCATTCAAAAAATTGATATGTGTAGTTTCACGCTTATCGAGTGACTACAAGTTGGTCAAATCGCTCGTAAACTAAATCGAGTTTCAATAATCTTGACTGGCATTCGGAATTGTACATTAAAAAAAACCAAGATATAAAGAAACCTCAACTCACCTGATCATATTAACTAAGGCTATATTCTGCTCATTTGTCAGAGATCGCGGTGGACTACCTCTCAAAAAATATGCATAACAATGTTTCTGACTTTTAAAAAGCATGCAATTTTAATTGAATATTAGACTTCGATGAAAATCTTTAAAGGTTACTTCTCTGCAAAGCTATAAGAAAATGTAAATAATTAAACGATGTAAAAGTGTCTGAAAAGGATAAGATTGCCATTTTTCATTTATAAATTGTTACGAGCAATATTTTCCTTATAAGCTTCAATTTTTTTTTATTATAAGATATTCAATGCACGAAGACTTGTTTAATTCAGTTCATACAATCTTAATAAAAACAAAGAAATAAACTTATAGGAGAGATCAAAGCAAATCGAATTATTTATGAATAAATATAATTAAATTCAATATTTTTCAAATAAAATATAAAATTCGATTAAACACAATAAATTAAAAAATCAATTGATGATTTCTACAATCGCAAAACTAGAAAAATACACTAATGTCAATCGAAACAAAAATTTTATTTTTAATTATGAAACCTTATGCTGGAAGTGTCAAGAAAAAAAAATAATAATAATAATATTATTTTAAATTTATTTTTCCAATTCAATTTCATTCCAGCAATATAAATTATAATTATTATTTATTTATTATTCCGATTCAATTCCATTCCAGCAATATAAATTATAATTATTATTTATTTATTTTTCCGATTCAAAACCATTCCAGCAATATAAATTAAAATTATTATTTATTTATTTTTCCAATTCAATTCCATTCCAGCAATATAAAATATAATTATTATTATTTATTTATTTTTCCAATTCAATTCCATTCCAGCAATATAAATTATAATTATTATTTATTTATTTTTCCAATTCAATTCCATTCCAGCAATATAAATTATAATTATTATTTATTTATTTTTCCAATTCAATTCCATTTCAGCAATATAAATTATAATTATTATTTATTTATTTTTCAAATTCAATTCCATTACAGCAATATTAATTATAATTATTATTTATTTATTTTTCCAATTCAATTCCATTCCAGCAATATAAATTATAATTATTATTTATTTATTTTTCCAATTAATTCAAAACAGCAAGATAAATTAAAATAATATAATTATTTACATTCCAATTCAGTTCGATTCCAGCAATTTAATTAAAATTATCAGTATATTCATATATTTTTCAATCCAAATACAAATGAAAAGATAATTAAATAATAAAAGAGTAAATTGAATTTGAATTTGAAAGTTGTAAAAAGAAATTTAAATTTAAATAAATTCAATAATGTTATTAATATTTGGTAGCTAGTCATTTAATAACAAGGATCTTATATATATATATATATATATATAGAGGGGTTCTTCACAAATCAACAAGCAACCAAATTTTTAAAGTGAGTATTTAAGACTTTTAATATATTAAATCATTCCTAACTGCCACTAATGGTGACTCTAATATCTCAGTCTACACATCCCTGTGAGGAAGTCTACATGTGTGTTCTCGAGCTAATCTAGTGTTGCGACTGCTGATCATGATGGGACAGGCGGGTCTCCAGCAAGCTATGGCGCAGAGATGGAACAAAGTCATCACATAGAAGTACTCACCCTTGATTGTCACTCAATTGCAAGCATCAACATAGCAAGGCTGCCAAGGAATACCAGTGGCCTGGTATGGACCAACGATCATAAAATCATCCCTAGCAATACCTACAATACTTGTGACTTTATGGGCTTTTGGAAGATAAGTGTTGGCGTATATCAAGACCCCTTCGTGCATTGAGTGTAAGAAGAAAGTGATGTAGCAACTCCATTTGCGCTGAGACCGTTGATAAAAGCGAAAGAACTGAAAGAGCATTAGTGATAGAAAGTCTTATATTAGATGCTTCCTAAACATTGATCTACTTCAGCTCTCTTGGCATGTGAGCATGCTGCCTTTAGGAGAAAGAAGTCTTATTAGAGCCTCAAAAGTACAAGAGTGGGTGGGAACTCAATCGGTAGAGACGCCAACGAGCGCAGCGAGCACATTGTACTGCTTCAGGATCCCTGCCTCTTTATTGCCAAATGCTCTGCGTCATCAGTGATTTCCTTTAGATAAAAGTAAAATCTGCAAGTCATCTTACACTACAACATAGTGAATTGCGCTCAGACTAGAGCGGAAAAGGTCAACAGGCTAAAGAGAATGGCAAGTCTAGCATTAATGATCTTATCTCCATTTCCTAAACCATCAGCACTTAATGTCGAAACCATCACTTTGAGAAACTCTAATGACCTTTTGGGAAACACTGATGCTTGATTATCTCGGCTCCCCGAGGAGATGTCTGAGTCGGAGATTCCACCGTCGTGAGAGAGCTTCCGCTGCGTCGAGTAGTGCCACTTGCCGCCCCCCATTTGAAGATTCGCCCCTAACATCGACTACAAAACTGGAAGTCAAGAATGCCGAAGGCCAATGCCGAGACTAGCTGCCATGAATGATCAACACTGGACGCCAGGGATTTAGAATAAAATATCTACTTGATGGCAAATGAAGTATCCGAGCTCATGCTCCTCAACCAGGGCGAAAATGGAGTCAGCAAGCTTTCACTTGATGCAATCACGGAGGTTCTAGATATGGGTCTCGGAAAGTACATGGAGAAGACTGATATCGAAAAGATGTTTAAGTCTGTGGATTTTGAAGGCAGTGGAATAATTGACTACTCTGGCTCGAAGTTGTCACTATGAATAAGAGGAATCTCCGCAGAAACAAGATGCTTCAAAAGGCCTTCAGAATGCTCGACAAAGATGGCAGTGGCTTCATCTATAACTGAGGAAATCAAAGAAATTAAAGGCTTTGTAAAAACAATCTAAAAGGAGGCAGTCAATGACAATAATAAGCAAGTCGAGGTTAGTGGAGAAGGTAAGATTTCAAACAAAAGATACTTAAACATAATGCATAATAAAAAATAAGACGCATAGTAAAACTCGTTAATTCATATCTACATTCATTTCATTATCACTTTCACTAATATTTACAATCTTTTATTTATTTTTCCAATTCACTTCCTTTCCAGCAATATAAATTAAAATTATTATTTATTTATTTTTCCAATTCAATTCCATTCCAGCAATATAAATTAAAATTATTATTTATTTTCAAATTCAATTCCATTCCAGCAATATAAATTATAATTATTATTTTTTTTTTTCCAATTCAATTCCATTCCTGCAATATAAATTATAATTATTATTTATTTATTTTTCCAATTCAATTCCATTCCATTCCATTCCAGCAATATAAATTATAATTATTATTTATTTATTTTTCCAATTCAATTCCATTCCAGCAATATAAATTAAAATTATTATTTATTTATTTTTCCAATTCAATTCCATTCCAGCAATATAAATTATAATTATTATTTATTCATTTTTCCAATTCAATTCCATTACAGCAATATAAATTAAAATTATTACTTATCCATTTTTCCAATTCAATTCCATTCCAGCAATATAAATTATAATTATTATTTATTTATTTTTCAATTCAATTCCATTCCAGCAATATAAATTATAATTATTATTAATTTATTTTTCCAATTCAATTACATTCCAGCAATATAAAATATAAGAATTATTTATTTATTTTTACAATTCAATTCCAATCCAGCAATATAAATTATAATTATTATTTATTTATTTTCCCAATTCAATTCCATTCCAGCAATATAAATTATAATTATTATTTATTTATTTTTTCAATTCAATTCCATTCCAGCAATATAAATAATAATTATTATTTATTTATTTTTCCAATTCAATTCCATTCCAGTAATATAAATTATAATATTAATAATTAATTTATTTTTCCAATTCAGTTCAATTCCAGCAATATATATTATAATTTTTATTTATTTATTTTTTTCAATTCAATTCCTTTCCAGCAATATAAATTATAATTATTATTTATTTATTTTTCCAATTCAATTCCATTCCAGCAATATACATTATAATTATTATTTATTTATTTTTTTCAATTCAATTCAATTCCAACAATATAAATTATAATATTAATATTTATTTATTTTTCCAATTCAATTCCATTCCAGCAATATAAATTATAATTATTATATATTTATTTTTCCAATTCAATTCCATTCCAGCAATATAAATTATAATTATTATTTATTTATTTTTCCAATTCAATACCATTCCAGCAATATTAATTAAAATTATTTTTTATTTATTTTTCCAATTCAATTCCATTTCAGCAATATAAACTATAATTATTATTTATTTATTTTTCCAATTCAATTCCATTCCAGCAATATAAATTATAAGTATTATTTATTTATTTTTCCAATTCAATTCCATTCCAGCAATATAAATTATAATTATTATTTATTTATTTTTCCAATTCAATTCCATTCCAGCAATATAAAATATAATTATTATTATTTATTTATTTTTCCAATTCAATTCCATTCCAGCAATATAAATTATAATTATTATTTATTTATTTTCCCAATTCAATTCCATTCCAGCAATATAAATTATAATTATTATTTATTTATTTTTCCAATTCAATTCCATTCCAGCCATATAAATTATAATTATTATATATTTATTTTTCCAATTCAATTCAATTCCAGTAATATAAATTATAATATTTATATTTATTTATTTTTCCAATTCAATTCCATTCCAGCAATATAAATTATAATTATTATTTATTTATTTTTCCAATTCAATTCAATTCCAGTAATATAAATTATAATATTTATATTTATTTATTTTTTCAATTCAATTCCATTCCAGCAATATAAATAATAATTATTATTTATTTATTTTTCCAATTCAATTCCATTCCAGTAATATAAATTATAATATTAATAATTAATTTATTTTTCCAATTCAGTTCAATTCCAGCAATATATATTATAATTTTTATTTATTTATTTTTTTCAATTCAATTCCTTTCCAGCAATATAAATTATAATTATTATTTATTTATTTTTCCAATTCAATTCCATTCCAGCAATATACATTATAATTATTATTTATTTATTTTTTTCAATTCAATTCAATTCCAACAATATAAATTATAATATTAATATTTATTTATTTTTCCAATTCAATTCCATTCCAGCAATATAAATTATAATTATTATATATTTATTTTTCCAATT
>ARYC01008265.1:0-28887 GCA_000711775.1 Oxytricha trifallax
TGAAATTAATATTATTTGGAATTTCTAATTGTTCAACTAAGCCTTGAAAACACATTTGATGTTCAAATGGTCTATAGTTTATTGTAAGGTTTTTAATTTATTTATTTTAAAGTGCTCCCAGAAATTAATTGATTTTATTAATACAGAAAATGTTATTTCAAAGTCAGGCAATTATTATTTACCAAAGTAATCAAGCATTTATTCATTAAATTGAGCATACATGGTCTTTCCTGTATTTAAGTTGAATTAACTTTATCTCATAATATAACTCTTGTCGAAATTCCAAATGAAAAGTTTTAATTCTTATAATTATTGGAATTGCTAAATTACATCACGGCTAATAATAGAGTTATGAAATTCAATCTTTGGTAGTTTTTGTAATAATGGAAAAATTTGAGTATCTATGACAAGAGTGTTATCAAATTTTAGGCTATCAAGATTCATAGCTGATTATCCTTAAATTTTCTATTAATCTAACAAAGATTGAAAATTCTATTGTATACTTTATATCTAATCATCTACTTTTGATTGAAATATTACATTTCTAAACATAAAATAAAGATCTTCTTCTTTTTCATGTCTTTTGTAGGGTTCTTCTTGATGAACTGTTAGAGTGTGAAGGTATAATTTTATTTTATGTGATGCTTCATAACTTTACAAAAGAATCAGATAAAAATTTTTATATCTTGGTATTTCTAAGGATATTTGATTTTGAGTATTGTAATGGGAGATCTCTGACAAAAAATCTAAATATTTTTTAAGTTTTATCATCAACTTTCTTTGGTAATATAAATCTTAATTTTATCTGTAATTTTGAAAATACTATCATAATTTAAATACAGCCTAAGATTTTTGCTGAAAAATACTTTTAACTCAAATGTCTTGCCTTTAAAATTTTAAATTAAAATCTGTTATAAAAAGTTTTTTTCTGTTTTTGATAAGCATTTAATTTTTGAAATAAGAAAATTTGTGTTTAGATATTTGTAAATTAAATATCTATGATTTTTAAATAATATCATTATTTTTATTTGTTTAAACTAACCATCTTTATAATGTAGTTTAAATTCTGTGAAATAAATATTCAAATTTATAGTCAATAAAAATGTTTTAAGAAATAATATTATAATGTATTGAAAATATAAACTAAGACTTTTAATACTTAAAAGATTTTTATATTATTTTTTTTTCAAAAATATTCATCATTTGAGTATTTTATTTAAAAAACAATTATAAAACATAAATAGTTTAAATAAATTTTATTTAAATAATAGGATTTAAAATTACTATATATTTATTAAATCAAAATTTAAATTAAAATTAAAATTATAAAATCTAAAATTAGCTCATTTTATTAAATTTAAATCATTTAATTGTGTATATAATTTAATAGTGATATAATAAATAATTTATTGAAATTATCATAGATTTTTTAATACTTAAACTATTGTCTAAAATTAAATAAATAATAAATTATTAGTATTATAATTATTATTTTTATAAAAAAAATGAATAAAAATTGTAAAACTATGGTATATTCATTTTTACCTTATGATTTTATAATAAGATAAATTGCAAAACTTTCCAAACAAGAAAGAAATCTTTGCTAATATATTTAATATCAAACTTCAAATTTAAATTATACTTCTATAAATGTAAAACATTTAGATTTAGATAATTCTTCATTAAGATTTTTGATTTAAATATCAAAAAAATAAAGCTAGTTTTTTAGGAAATAACATCTATTGATGATCTAATATATACAATACACTAGAGTCTCAGCACGATTAAGCATGAGAATTTTCTTGATAAAATAATAGAAATTGAATTCAATAAATGCGAGATAGATAACTCATATATAAATGATATTTTTCAGCTGGAGTTATTAAATATATTTGAATCTTTTGAATATAAAAATTCTTTATCATTGATATTTTCTTATTTTGGGGAGTGTGAACTTTTGCAATTATTCCGACACGCTCAAAATGTTAAAGTTATAAAAATCAATTCTGAATAAAATTACAAAAAATTATTCAAAAACTACGGTAATATATAAGAATTGTATTTATCTCATCCTAAGGAAGAAAGAAAATAATAAATAATACTTAAAAAATCACCTTCACAATCATAAAGGGCCTATAGATAATATGGAGGTGGTTGTCGATTTAGAAGGGAAATGAAATTAATATGCTGTCTCTATTAATTCCAGAAAATTTTTAGACAAAATTATATTTCTTAGGTGAGAGCAGAAGTTTTCAATTACAATGAACTGAGTGACATATTAATTGACTAAAATTATGATAAAAATTTCAAATAATAGTTGCGAAAGAAACCTCAAATCAAGTTTATATTGAAGTTTGATCTATTGCTCTAAAATCTAATTGAAGTTTACAAGCTTTTTAAGAAAAGGAAAACAATTTTGTAATTATTTGTTGATAACTTATCATATTTAAGGGAAATGTAACCTAGGGAAGTTAATTATTTGGCTCATCTAAATAACATAAAAGAATATGATGTTTGGAACATGATACAAACAATTACAAATAAATTGAAAATTCATGTACATTATAAGGAAATTAATTAAGATGGATACAAGTACTAGCTAGTTATTGAAAAGACAGAAGAAAGAATTATTCAAATAAATTTCAAAAGACTTACAACGAATTTTAAAAGCATTTTGATTGGGGAATGAAATATAAGTATATATACATAAAAATAAATAATTTATTATAAAAAATTTTTATTTTTTAATTATATTACATTTATTATTAATTTTTAATAATAATAATTAAAAAAGTGAATATTGAATTTTATTAAAAATGGTAAAGTTAAATTTTATTCATTAAATTAAAGATTTAAAATTTGTCAATAAATATCAGCTGAAAATTTGGTTTAATAAAAATAATTTTAAAAAATGAAATTACCTATAAACTTAGAATTGGGCATATATAGCTTTTTGAGTAAATTTAAAATATTCACTGACATCTACAAACTTTCATAAAAGCATAGACTACAGACAAATTATATTTTCAAATAATGTGATCATAATGACAACTTAATTATAGTATGTACCAAAAAATTAATCGGGAAATCTTAAGAGATCGTAAACATTGTATACTACTTTGACCAAGTATATTTGAAGTTTTAAGAAGTCCAAATCAATGAGAACTTACTCAACTTTATTGCTCTTTTCGAATGTTTACAATCCTATAATATAGTAAATAATATCAGTGATATATATTTCTTTAACTGCTAAACTGAGATAACTAGAGAGTAATCAAAATATTGCCAATATTTCATGCAAAACCTTTAAAATGATCAAGTTTCAATGGATTTTTAGACATTTTTAATGTAAAAGATAAGCAAAATAGATTTTTGATATAATTATTTCGAAATGCACATGAAATAAGGACGAATCACTTTGATATAGTATTTAATATCAATTATTTTTAATCTTGGTAAAAAATATGTTTACATGCAGATGATAATTAATACATTCACTACCCACTATTTTAAAGCTTTAATGACAATATGATTTAAGATGAATCATAAAATCCAAAAATTAAACTTACATTAATAACGGAGAATTTTAATCAAATTAAGAAAATGCTCAAACATCAGTAAGCGGAGAATTTAAATTATTTTTTCAAGAAATTAAAGATATCTTTAAAATAACTAAATTTATCTTAAATATTTAAATGCTTCAAATTAATGAGCTAATCTCATTATATAGCAATTAATGTTAAAAATATCCTAATCAATAAGAAAGCTGTTGAAAAAGTTGAGGATAATTTAAAATAAGAAAATTATAATAAAAAGAAATTGGTAGAATATGTAATTAAATCAATTAATTAAGAAAATACTAGGGGAAGCCGAGTTAACATACATTAGAAGCAGAAAGGAGAAAATAAGTAAAAAATTGTAATTTACTAACAATTTGAAGAGAAAAAACTCACTATAAGTTTTAAGAAAATCTAGCTAGATTGATGACTAAAATTACTATTTAACATTTTTAATAAATCTATATTTTATGCCTGTATTATTATTTACTAAAAATATAAAAAAATTACATTATTATTTAAAAAGTGTTTTAAATATATAAAATATAAGTTCTTAGCTATTGAGGTAATTGTTTCAAATATATAATTCTCACAATAAATTATATTTTGTAATATAATATATTTGAGATTACTATATTGATGAATCAATAATTTCAGATATTGTATGTTAAATTCATTATACTATTAAAGTTAAAAGAATATAATAAAGATA
Source organism: Oxytricha trifallax (assembly GCA_000711775.1). NCBI lineage: Eukaryota > Ciliophora > Spirotrichea > Sporadotrichida > Oxytrichidae > Oxytricha > Oxytricha trifallax. The sequence goes on from ARYC01008265.1 coordinate 4,270, forward strand.
CATAAGAATTGTTATTCCAATATATTAAGTCGAAAGGTAATTGTTTAAACATATTTAAAATTAATTAGAATTATTTATAATTATTCAAATACAGAATTTTTTTGGGACAAAATTTAAATTTAAAAATAAATTTGCTTTGCTGATTCACTAATTTAGATCCTGTATATTTAAATATAAAATTTAAATTAACTAGAAAAATTGCTGAACTCTATTGTAAATTCTTATTTATCTTTGAATAAAATTATAAGATCAATCGCAAAATTATCATTTTATAATAATTAACCTTTGATTGTTTATTCATTATCAAATTTAAGAAACAATTCTTTATTAATTAATGTATAAAATTTTGTAGGCAAAGTCATAAACTTAATTTTTAGTTTTTAATTTCAAAGTAAAAATGTAATCATGCTTCTACCAAATGATAATCCTTTTAATAGAAAATTAAAATCAAAGATTAAACAGAGAGATTATTCAAGATGAGCACACTTAGAATTTAAGTAAGTATTTTATCTATTGCATTATCTTATTTTATATTATATTATATTATATTATATTATTCTACTTAAAATTCCTTCAAAAAAGGAGTGTTAATTGTGAATATTTGCCTATTATTATTTTATTTTAATTTTTATTGTAAAGTTACATAACACCCTTAAATGGAATCTACTATTAACTAAAATGCGATGTTTTTCACCACATAACCTAACTCACTAATCTCACTATTCAATATTATAAAACTCAATAGACATCCTGTGTGACAACTTCCCTAAAATAGAACAAATATTTAAAATCTAATAAAAATATATTATATGTAAACATTATGTATACACAGTTAGTACTTTAAATAAAATTTATGTTCAGTTTTTTAATCATATTGCCATTTTTAAATAACTAATTACAATTATATTAATATCTAGCGATTTCTTGTCTATTAAATTTTAATTTAAAAATTATATTTCCTAATATTTTGTATTTTATCAATAGTGTAGATATCATTTGAATTTTATAATCTAATTCTTATGTATTGGTATTTGTATCATTCATAGGTAATTTAATTTTAAGTGTATCAATAAAATCTCAAAAGAAATTTATATTTATAAAGTCTTATGTAGTTCTTCTTTAAGAATGGCAATTATAAGATTGATTCCTATTATACTTACAGAGAAATATGAAAATATTTAAATTCTAAATCTTGCACTATATGTGTTTATGAGTAAAAACATGTTAAAATTATTGAATATTAATTAATTTATTTTATTATTTAATTAAAATATTTTTGCCTAAAAAAAGAAAAGTACTCAATTGATTTTACTATACTTTAATTTTTAAAGAATGACAAATTTATTTTTAATTATCATGAAGAATATTTGGTCTGACGCGATAGAGACCCATCCTACCCACCTTCCCCCTCGCCGAGACGCCGCCCTCCCCTCTCAACCGAGACCCCCTCCCCCCTCAAACTGAGAATCCCCTTTTATTATAGTTTTTTTATGAATTTATATTTTACTCAGAATAAATTTCTTGCCCTTCAGGCAGATATTACTATTAAATATATATTTTGATAAGTCCACTACGTCAGTCGACTTTTGTTGAGAACATACTCCCATAGGGAAATATTTATAATAAGGTTTAATTTTGACTATCATGATTAATAATATAATTTAATGATAGACATAAATTTGAATTCAAGATTTTTTATAACTTAAATCACTTACACTCTACTATATAGTAATAATTAATATAAAAATTTTTCCTATTATTTTTAACTTCATATAAATATAAAAATTTTTTATTATTACTTATTTAGTTAATTACTATTAAAATCTTATTTTTTTCATATATATATTTAAATGGTAATCCTAAACATAAAAAATTGTCTTTAATTTTTCAATAAACTAAGCTTAAGAATAAGATTTTAATAGTAATTAAATAAATAAGTAATAATAAAAAAAATTTAATATTTAAATGAAGTTAAAAATAATAGGAAAAATTTTTATATTAATTTTACTATATAATAGAGTGTAAGTGATTTAAGTTATAAAAAATCTTGAATTCAAATTTATGTCTATCAATTAAATCATATTATTAATCATGATAGTCAAAATAAAACCTTATTATAAATATTTCCCTATGGGAGTATGTTCTAAAAAAAAGTCGACAGACGTAGTGGAACTTATCAAAATATATTTTTAATAGTAATATCTGCCCGAAGGGCAAGAAATATATTCTGAGTAAAAAATAAATTCATAAAAAAACTATAATAAAAGGGGATTCTCAGTTTGAGGGGGGAGGGGGTCTCGGCGAGGGGGAGTGGGGGTAGGAGGTGGGGTCTCGGTCAGAACAAAAATTTTTTCAATATAAGATTATAACTTATCAATATTCAATTTATATAATAGTATTAAGATTGTTAAAATTAGATAAATATTTTAATTTCAATTAAATTATAAATGTAATGATAAAAGTTTTTAATATAAAATCGCCAGAAGATATTTAATTGGTTGACTAAAACAATACAATCTTTATAAAAAATTAAATAGATTCTATTATATTTTGCATTTAATGTTTTGTTAATTAAATGAGATCTTAAAGAAAGAAATTAGTAATAAATTGATTTAATTAATTAATTACTTATGATAATTATAGGATTCAAATAAATTAAAACTTAAGCTTCTAGTCACCTTTTATAAGCCATACACTTGAATGATTTATTTATGAAAATATAATTGATTGAACCATATATTAGTTTCTAAATAAAACTTAAACATTTTTAAAACAACGAAATTAGTTTTCAATTTTTAATTGAATGCAGTTTGAAATTAAGGTAAAATCTAAAGTTGGAGTTAAATTATCTAATAAATCTTCAAAATCTTTTTCATATGAATAAGGTCGATAAATGATTGTTAATTTTTTTAATTTATAATTTTATAGTGTTTTCAACATATCTATTATACTTTGAAATTTGAAAAATGTAATTTTTAAGTCAAGAGATTCTAATTTAAAGTAATTAAGCATTGATGGTCCAAAAGTAGAGTGTAAAGTAAAATTTTAATTAAAAATTCCTTCATTATATTTAATATCTTTGTCTTTATTCCATATCAATTGCTCTAGGCATTTTAGTCGAGAGAAACATTTTACAACTTTTGAACTTATTAAACAATTCACAAATTCTAATTTAAGAATGTTTTATAAGAAAATAAATGGACTTATATTGACTATTAAAGTGTTTTAATAGTTAAGATACTCTACACTATTGTCAAATTATATATTTTAATAGTTCATGAATTAATATTACCAAGACATTATTTCTTCTTTGGTAAATTCATAATGCTCTTATTTAATAGATTTGAAAATAACATTTTTGAATATGAAATTTGCTTCTTCACAAAGAGATTGCTTACTAGATTATTCTTGATTTATAGTTAGAGTATGAAGGTTTAATAAAAGTTTATTCTTATTTTCCCAATCTAATAGAGATTATATGATTCTTTAATTTTGATTGTAAAGTTCTAACGATATTTATATGTTACCAAATTTTAAAGGCAAATTTTCTATAAAGTATTCATAGTATTTTTCAACTTCTTAACATAAGTTTTTAGGAATAATTAATTTAATTTTATCAGTAAAATTAAATATTCTCTCATAATTAAGTTTAAGACTTGGAATTTTAGAGAAAGATATTTTAAATTCAAATTTTCAATTATTATTGGTAAAATCTAATCGATTTGAAATTAAGCTTAATAAAATAATTGAACTATTGGGAAATAGTACTTTTAATAAATTTTATAATATTCGATTGTTGACTCAAAGTAAATGACAATTTATTATAAAATGAATCTGCGAGTTAGGATGCTCTGTTAAATAAACTTCCAATTCCAATAAATCACTGTCACTAATATAAAGTAATCTCTATTAAAATTTATATATAAAATGGACAAAATTTTCTGGTAAAGCCTAAAACTAATTGGGAATGTGAGTTGGTTGTAAATTTAAATTTATCAAAAATTAATTTTATTTCCAAAATAGTATTGTGGCTGTTAAGTTAAAAAGTTAGATTCAATTCGATATTTGATAAACATTAAATTTTTTAAAATATAAAATGTGGATTTAAGAATTCGTAGATAATATATCTTTAATTTTTATATAACTTCATTAATGCTACTTTATATTTATATTTTTAATATTATATAAATTCAATATAAAATATCTAATATTAACATTTTATATTTATAATAATATTTAAATAAGTTAAATTTAATATTTATATTATTCAAAGTCTATAAGCCTTGTAATTTTAATTAAATAACAAATTAAATCCATAATAGATTATAAGTCTATTGTATTAAGATAGGTTATTTCAATAATAAAAATAATACTAAGTTTTTGTCCCTATTTCATTAATATTTTTTTAAGATAATTAGCTGTAAAGAAAAACAATCTAATTATTTAATAATTTTATAAGGATAATTAAGGAAAAAATAATAAATTTTAATTTGAAGCTGTTTATAAACGAAAATGGATTTAAATCAATTTATTAACAATTTTAAAATTTATTTTTATGATAAAATTTAATTCAGAAAAATATGTTTTTATTGAACAATTAATTTTAATAAAAAAATATTGAATATGTAACTTCTTAAAAGATATGTATTTTTGTAAAATTATTTTTAATAATCAAAAAATCTAATTTTTATAATTTATTTAAATATTTATTAAAATTAAATTAAGCTAAGACTTTATAGATTTTATAAATTTATCATAAGATCAAATAAAATATTTATTGTGGAAATAAATTTAATTTGTAAAATTAATTTATTTATTATAATTACAAATAGTAGCATTTACAATGGATCAATTCAAACAATTTCAGACACAATCGATAAAAAATTCTAAATTGAATGACCTTTATTATTGGAGTTACTATTTTATTTATCCCTGGAGTAAGATAGATTCAATTTAATGTTAGATTATATTTAAATTAATTCAGACTGTTTAGTTAAAGTCGAGTTATCTCACTATAGTGATGAGATTAAATAGTACTTCCAATAATAAAGCTCATTTAATTTTGAATTTTCTATCGAATGAGCTCAAATACCTTTAAATTGGTTAATTAAAACTACCACTATTATGAATTATAATAAATAAATTAATTTAACAAATACAAATGTATTTCTACAATATTAATAAAATTAAATATTTAGACAAAAATTAGAAATTAAATAACATAAATTAAAAAGTTCTTACTATAAATAATATAATTAAAAATGTTAAATAAAAATTGCAGACTGATAATCCATTCTTTCTTACCAATCAATGAACAATTTAGAGTAATTTCAAAATTATCTAAAACAGAGAGAAGCCTCGTTGAAAATATTAAAGTTTACTCATAAAATACAAGTGATTATTTAATAATAGTCCATAAGATACCCATTGTTCCAATTGATTAAGCTAACCTAAAATATATTTATAACTTTTCAAAGAAATATTGTTTTTGCTTGGATAAATTGATATTTGATTAAGAGTTTACGCAATTTAAAATATTTTTATAAAATATGCCAATTGAATAAAATGATATTCATCTCTAATTCAAACTTAATACCATGAGCTCCGAAATTATAGAGATTCTTAATGAGAGACAAAAATAAAATTAATACTAAATATAAATAGATTTACTTTAATTTAGAAAGTTAAAACTAGATTAATCAGTCAATATCTTTAATTTAAGAAAAACCAAGCATCTTTTATTTGAGAATTGTTAAATTTAAAATTAAGAAATTAAATTATTCCCTAGAACTCGTTGTATTTAATTAATAAACATTAAGCATTATAACATTGAGAAGAATTATATATATTAATAAGAAGTTAAAACACTAACATTCAAAAATACAGTTGTAGCAGATTGCATATTATTTTCAATGATTGACAGCTTAGAGATAATAGAAATAGAGAATTCTTATTTAAGCGAAATTGCAATTTATTATTTTTCACAATAAAGCAGTATAAAAAAATTAATCATGAAGGATATACCCAGTTGAGATTAATTTGTAGGAATTAAAGACTTAACATTAATTCGTGCACTCAGATTGCAAGAATTTAGCATTAGCGGTCAAATAAATTAATTCATCAATCTTGAGGAAATAATTGTAAATGAGACAAACAGTAGTTTTATTTACTTTCATTAAAATCTTTAACTTCCCTATCTAAAGAAATTTACAGCCAGGTATAATAAAAAATTGATTTTAAATGAAATCCTATAACACCTTAGTGAAGTAGTTTAAACTATCATAGAAATTGAAGTTTACACTCTTATCTTATTCAACAAAAGCGACGAGTAATTTGGAATTACTAAGAACGAGGCTATGAATGATCCATAGTAATCATTAGCTCAAATAGGAAGCTACTTTGACTTAGATATCATATAAGATCATAATTTAAGAGTCAACGAAGTAGCAAAATATCTCATAATTAATAATGAGTCTAATTTGTGCCATACAATAAGCGTTATGAAAAGTATTGGACAGGAAAGTTTAATATTAAATTATGAAAATTGAGTTTAAAAAAAGTTAATTTATAATTTTCTTTTATTAATTATTTAGAGTTTGCACTAAATTTTATCATTAGTTTCCTTTATATTTTAAATGTTCATTATTCTTTTATTTTAATTTCAAATTTTAGATACAGTATACAAATATTATTTTCTTAGAACTAACTTAAAAAAATAAAATGTGTCTGAATTTATAATTACTATTTAAGCCAATGAAGTTGGATTCCTATAAGAAATCACAAGTTAGCTATTTATATGTTAATTAAGGAATTAAAAACCTGTAATGTATATAGATTAACTTAGTAAACAATATATTTTATTTCTTTTTAGTAATTAATTTATAGTGTAAGAATACATTTAAAATTGGGGAATTAATTTGAATTTATCAAAAATGTTAGCAGTTAACGTTGACTAATTGAATAAATCTTGTCCTCTTATATAGCATTTGAAATTAGCTCTACTCTATTTTTGACGGTACGATTTCATTAATCGACAGCAAAATAACTCCAAATTAATATGAAGGTAAATTCTTATTATTTTGAACTAATTAATTAAAGTCAAGTTATTTCGTTCTCTCGATGCAATAAGATTGAACCCTCAATTATAAAATTGAGTTTATATTAATTACTCTATCAAAAAGGGCAAGATCTATTAATTTGGCCGACTTTAACTGCAAATAATTTAATTTTAATTGAATCATAATTAAATTTCTGATTCCGAATGGATTCCTATAATATTTAAATACAATATTTTATAAATATATTTAAAACTTAAAAATATGTAAAATTATTGTAAATTTAAGTCATTAACGCTTTTTCAATTTTTGGGAAAGTTACCTTGCCGATACATAAAAAAATTATAATTTTGAGAAGTTTCTTAAAAATTCCATTATTTAGTTGTAAATTTTCACATATTTTTTCATCCAATATTTATTCAAGATAAAATATCAAAATATTTATGAAAGCACGCATATTTTATTATAAAAATAATAATTAGTGAACATATTATAAATATATTAAAGAGACAATGAATAATTAAAATCCCTGAAATTAAGATATAACATTAATTTTTTTTAAATGTTGGAGAAAAAAACTTCAGTAGAGGGCAAGAACTACCACTCCCTATAAATAATGTTATTCCAGCATTACAAATTTAGCTATTTTAATATAAAAATAGATTAATTTCATTATTTAAAAGGCATTAGTTTTTATATATAAAATACTATTTTGAGAAATTTGTAAATAATTATTCTATAATTAATAATAACTTCGTTAATTCTAATTTTTATTGAGATTTATAATATTATAAAAAGTAAATTAGTTATATTTAATATTAAATTTATTTAATCTCTAACCTTATTGTAATTTAAATATAAATTGACTAAATAAATCTTTATTTACAGATTATTAATCGATAGTATTACGGAAATTTATTATAAAAATAATAAAATTATAAATTTATAATTCTCCTTTCATTAAAGATTCCTCAAACTGAACTCTTCTAATTCAAGCGATGTATAGAAGAAACGAAAAAATTAAAAAAAATTTTGAAGCTCTTTTACAAAATATTTCTCATAAAAAATTACTAAATGATATTATTTAAGGATAAATAAATTTAATTAATTTAAATTTATATTTAAAGTAGAATACAAATACTTAAAATTTAGTAATATAATTCATTTAGAGTTATATAATTTACCTTTAAAAATACTAAAAGTGATAAATTAATTTTATATTAAATTTTTTAAATCTAAAAATAATTCTTTTCTATTAAAAAACGAAATTTGTAATATAATAACTTATATTAATTAATTAGCCAAAATTTTTAAAAAAAACTTTTTTAAAAATATAACTGTTATCAATTAATTTGAAAATTCAAATATAAACATGATTAATTTAAATATTTAAACTAGAAAAAAAGTCTATAACATTTAATCTATAATATTGTTGTTATAGTAATAAATAAAAATGTTAAATAAAAATTGTAGATTATTAATTTATACTTTCTTACCAATTAATGCCCAATTTTAAGCAATTTCAAAATTATCTATCTGTGAGAGAAGCCTAGCTGAAAATATTAAATTTCATTCAGAAAACACTAATGATTATTTAGAAGTAAAACATAAGATACCCATGATTCCATTTCATGAAACTGACCTAAAGTATTTTTATAACTTTTCAAAGAAATATTTTTTTTGCATGGAAAAGGTGGAGTTTGATTTAGAGTTCAATCAATTTAAAATTCTATTATAAAATTTGCCAATTAAATAGAATGAAATTCATTTTCAATTCAAACTTAACACTATGAGCTGAAAGATACTTGAGATTATTGATTAGAGACAAAAGTAAATTTAATTTTAAATATCAATAGATCATCTTTCATTTAGAAAGTAAATAATAGATGATGAATAAGTTAATATCTTTAATTTAAAAAGAATAAAAAATCTTTGTTTTAAGGATTGTTAAATTTAAACTCAATCGTCTAAATAGTTTCCTTTAAATCTCAGTGAATAATAATTGCAAAATAAATTTATTAATATTGAAAAGAAGTATACAGAGTTATAAGAAGTTAAGACACTAACTTTTATAAAAACAGTTGTTGCAGATTACATATTATTCTCAAGGATTAATAATTTGGAGATTATTGAAATAGAGAATTCTTATTTAAGCGATATTGCTATAGATTTTCTTTCATCATAGAAAAGTATTAAAAAATTAATCATCAAGGGTTAACCTGGTGGAAATTATGGTAGAGGGATATAAGAAATTTCATTAATTGAAGCACTTGGACTAAAAGAGTTTAGCAACACGAGTCAAATTAACAAATTTTAGAATCTTGAAGAAATCAATTTAAATGAGATGAACAATTCAAATCTTATTTGCTTTCTTAAAGATCTAGAGCTTCCCAATTTAAAGAAAATCACAGCGAGGTATAATTATAAATTGACATTTAATGAAATATTAGAGCATCTTAGTGAAGTTTCTTAAACCATCATTGAAATTGAAGTTTATAAGTTGATCCTATTCAACTATGTAGACGAGTAAGATGGAATTTCTATGATTGATGCTACAAATGCTTCATAGTAATCATTAAATGAAATAGGAAGCTAACTTGGTTTAGATATCATATAAGATAATTGTAATTTAAGAATCAACGAAACTGCAAAGTTTCTTATAATTAGTAATGACTATAATTTATGTCATTCAATAAGCGTTATGAAAAGTATGGGACAGGAAAGTTTAAAATTAAATTATGAATATTGACAATTTTATAAATAGCTTATCTTAAAATTTTAATAAATTAAAGCATATAACTAATTTCATTGTTATTCTTCTTTTAAATTTAATCATACAATTCTTCTAAATATAAATGATAAAAACTTAATAAAATTAACACAAAAACAAAACTAAGTGTAATTTTAGTATAACTAGATTTAAGAATAATATTGAAAATTTTAAAATATAAAAATCATTAATATTTACTTTAAATCACTTACTTTAATCAAATTTCTTAATATTAAAATTTAATAAACAAAATTTTATATTTCAAAAATGTTTATAAAACTAATCTTATTTTTTAATAGAAATAAAGTATCTTTTCACAAGATTCATTAAAAAAATAAGGCATAAAAATTTGTTTTTTATCCGGGATTTAAAAATTTTAAGTAAATTAAGTGCAAATATATATTATTGTATGATAAATTAAATTATAAAAGACTATATGCAAATTAAATGCTGACATAATAATAATAACTATAATGAAATTAATTGTATTTAATCATAACTTATTAAACAAATATATTTTAATTAGTTATGATAAATGAATATTTAATTAAATTATAACAATATTCAATTAAATTATAACAATAATCGAGGTTGTTAGACTTAAAGTTATTATAATTTGAAGACTTTAAGGCTAGAAAAATTTTATTTTTAAGATAAATAAAATATTTTTTTAGAAATATGTTTTTATTTAGTATTAATTAGAATTATTTGAGATTACTTAGTTAACACATGAATATTTTGATACAAATATTAAATTTTAATTAATATATTAATTATAAATTTCTAAGAAATTATAATTAATTATTTTTAAAATAAGCATGAATAAGAATTGTAGATTTTATGTGTACTTGTTTTTACCTTTCAATATAATTATAAGATCAATTGCAAAATTGTCAAAGTAAGAAAGAAATCTGTGCAAATACAATAAGTATCAAACTTCAAATGAAAACTATACACCAATTATTATATAAGATGTAGTGCCTGAAGTAGCATCACTTAAATATATAATTGAAATATCAAAAGATCAAATTAAACTTATATTTATGGGATATGATGATTACTATGTTTTAAATATTGATGGAATCAATTTATTTTGGAATTATTTAGACATTAATTAATTAATCAGGGGAAAATTTATATCAATTTTATTAATCTTAATTGAATACCATGAGAAATGAGATAAAAAATTTCGTCTTAACAAAGAATTTAAATATAAAATAAATTAATGAAATACTCTGACTGTGTTGATTTTATTTATTTAATCCATAGATTTATAATTCAAATATACTTTTAAAATTTTCCTTTTTCAACAATATTGCTCTAAATAGCATTTTTGATAAACTTAAGTGCAATTTTTAAATACTTGAAAAAGTTATGGAAATAGAATTCAATAAATGCTAAACAGGTAAGAGATATTTAAGTTGTAATATAAAAAAAGAAATATTTGAGAATTTTCAATTTAGCCACACTTTAAGTTTAGTATCTTGTCGATTAAAGAATGCTAGAGTCTTACAATGCTTTAATAATTCATAAACATTAATAATTAAACAAAGTACTATCTGTAAAGAATCATTCGATACTTTTAGTAATCTTAAAAATGTATAACTATCTCATTATGTTGATCCAAATATTCCAAGAAAATAGTTAAATAAAAGCTCAATTTACTTTGATTGTATAGAAATTTTAAATTAGATTCAAAATATTAATGATAAAAAATTTGTTGTCGAAATTAGATTTGAAATATATAATTAGTAATAGCTTATAGATTTGCTATTAAATTAATCAGATTGATAAATTGAAAATATAGATAATTAAAACAAAGAATGCTTAAAGATTATTATGAAACCTCAACTAAAAATAAATGAATTATTTCATATGATTTCTTTTTATTGGTAGAATGAATTTAATTTGCACATATTAGTTGAAGAAATATATTATGCTATTTAAGGGTTCAATCAATCTGATATTGAAGCACAAAATTTTACTTAATTTTAAACTTTAAACATTGAGAGCCAAATTGAATTCTTGAAAATCAAATAATTATATCCAATTACTTATTAAAAATCTATAGAATCTAAATTTGCTCATTGCTTAAAAATTGAAATAAATAGACATAAAATTATATATGTGCACTTTAATAAACTAGAGGTATCATTAGATGCAATACAAATCTATTAAAATTCTTAAATTTATATTTAAATTGATTGAAAAAGAATAAAAATATTTTTTTCAATTGTTTATTATTAATTAATTTCTATTATAATATGTATAATTATTTATTTATTTGTATATTTTGTTGAGAATTTCTTTAAGATATATTTATTTTTATTAATATGAGCTATATTTTTTAGTAATATTACTGAACAAATTTATTTAAAATAATAAGAATGTTAAATATAACTATTTAGAAGATATAATATTTGTAATAATAATTTACATAAAAATTTTATTTGAAAATCTCATTTTAGTAATATTATTCAATTTTGACTAAAAATTAACATTTTTCTAATTTACATTTTAAAAATGAAATGTTTTGCTTTGTATTATTCTTTGTAAAAGATACTATTCTAAATAGATAATAAATAATAGTTCATATATTCACTTGTAATGCTTAAAATTTATATATTATCAGTAATTTAAATTATACGTTGAGAGATTATTAGACAATACAATATAAATTTTATACTTTTCAATAGTTTTTAAATAATTAAAATTTTAATAAATAAATGAATCCTCTCTTCATAACTTATATATAATTTTAATTTATTTATTATAAAATTTCATAATTTCAATTTTAAGTCAAGATTAGAATATTGGTTGTTAGTTTCGACATTCTTATAATATTATATATTTAAGAAATATTTCTATCATTTACTAATCACAATTTTACATACATTAAATTATAAGAAATAATCAGCTTTTATAAAGTTACTAAGTTGCAAATATTTTAAATTAAATATTTGATAAATAAAAGTAAAATGGAAATTTTAATTTTATATGTTCAATTTTAATCTACTTATCATAGATTGAAATTGAATAATTTTTAAGAAAATAAGATAAATTGAAATATATTTATATAATTTAATTAAACAGAAATAGTGAATGTTCATTAAAATTTAAATATAAATTTCTAATCTCCTTGAATTACCCAAACACTTTAGTGATCAATTTATTTAAATATAATCGATTAAATCAATTATTAGTAAGCAATCAAATCTTAAACATTCCTGAAATAGTATATTGAATTGTCAATTATTAATTAGAGCTAATCAGAAATTATTGTCAAATTCAATTTATTATTATATTTCATAGATTCTAAAATATCCTCAAAATTTTGTTCATATTTGTATGGTCTATAATTTAGAGTAAGATTTTTCAAATTAAAATTTTAGAGTGAATTTATAAGATCGATAATGTTTTTAAATTTTAATAGAGTTATCTCAAAATCAGGTAAATTTAAATTAAAGTATTTAATCATTGATGAATCAAAATGCTAACACAAAGCTATATCTTCATTCAACATATTTTTATTAAATTTGATAGAAAATCCTTAGTCATTATTCCATACAAATTATTTTAGCCATTATAGTTGAGAGAAACATTATAAAACTTTTATGCTTATTAAACAATTTATAAATTCTACTTTTTGGGTGATTACATCTTGAGAAGAAAAAAGTTTGTTTGGATCAAACATGTTTACATATCCCAAGGATTTATTTTAAAAGCCTTAAATTTAAAATTTATATATAAAATAATTTTAGGTGTTAATTAAGATCTTTTTTCGAAATCAATTATTTGAAAAAATATTAATTTATTATATAAAAGTTTAACTTAAAGAAATCAAAATAATGACTAAGTAATCTAATCTTTTGACTTAATAATATTTAAATTAGCTATAATAAGAAAAATAGTGTATATTTTTTAGTAGTATTATATCCAATTCAAATTGTCATAATAGCAAAAAAAGATGTAAAAAATTTTACATTTTTGAGCTTGCATTAAAAAAAACTATTCTAATATTTATTTGAACTAAATTATAAAGTGAACATTATAGAATTTTTAAATAATCCTGCTAACTATTTTAAATTCCTAGTAATTTATATAAATAAATTCATTTTATTATATTCAAACTTGACGTTCCAAAAATGGCTTCAGCCCAACTTTTTGAATATTAAATAAAAAAGTAAAATGATTAATGTTAACAACTATTGTATCAAGAAATTTAAGTTCCTTTACTCAATCGCCAAATGTTTAATTATTTTTTATAGTATATTTATTAATTTTCTAATTTTGCCAAGATTTAATCTCTGTTTTGTTAAATTAATACTAGTCTTATGTTATAGATTGGAAAATGACAATTTAAAATATTAAATTCATGTCTTCACCCTTTAATATTTTATAAGGTTTTTCTTGATGTACAATAAGAGTAAGAAGGTTTAATCTTAATTTATTCTTTAATTCCCAATTTAATATAGATTATATAATTCTTTAATTTAGAATATAAAATTCTAATGATATTTAGTTTTCTTTATAATTTAAAGGCATATTGTCTATAAAACATTCAAAATATTTTTCAATTATTTAACATAATTTATTAGGTATTACTAGTTTAATTTTATCTGTAAAATTAAAAATTCTATCATAATTTATCTTAAGACCTGGATTTTTAGAGAATGTTATTTATAATTCAAAATTTTAATCATTATTGTTAAATTATAATTAATTCAATCAAACTCTAATTTCAAAAGATTTTATTTAAATATTTTTAATTAAATTAGAGGGGTTTAATATGAATTATTCAATATATAATCGATTTATGAAGGTAAACATTATTTAATAGAAAAATCACTTATATTCAACTGTGTATTATAATAATCAAAAAATAATTAATAAAAAAAACTTAATTTTTTAGGAAATTTTTACGCTTACTGTAAATCTTTTTCTTATTTTTAAATACTAAATGAATATTTCTAAATCGATAGAATTTAAGCAATAGAATTGTGAAATTTGAGCTAAGAAGTCAAAGAATATTCAATTTTTGAAAGGATTTAAATATTAGTGAATATGAAATTGGGTTTTAGAAATTTGTAAATAATTGATCTATGATTTTTATATAATTTCATTTTAAATAAAAGATGGATTGCTTTTTTAATTAAATATTATAAATAAAAGAAAATTCTAATGAGGATTTTAAAAATTTTAAAATTTAATAGTTATTGTAATTTAAAGTAAATTACCTAATTTAAGAATATTATTATATTTATAAAAGTAAACTAAATTTTTATTATAATGCTTCATGTTTATAATATTATAATTTTATGTTTGATTTATTTTATTGAAATATTATTTGTATAATAAATTTTAAAAATTATAAAAATTAAAAATATTCAAGCTACATCAAAATTATAAAATTTAAGACAAATAAATTGAAAATTTTCCAAATTAAATATATATTATATTTAAAAATATATTGATGGAATCATTACAAAATTTACCTCAAGACAAAAATATTTAAATTTATCCAAACATAAGGCAAGTAATTTACAGATTTCTTCCTTAGATTACTATTTTTAATCAAATCGCCAAATTAAGTGTAAAAGACAGACAAATTTCGGTGAGTATATCATAAGAGAGATAATATAATAATAATTAGGAAAAATTCAAAATTAATCTTTAAAATGGCACCATTTTATCCAAGTAAGATGTGATTGAATTTATAGCTATTTAAAGCAATTATTTTGAAATAACTCTTTAAAAAGAATTCGATAAGGTATATATCGAAAATTTATCCAATTTTATCATCCATATAATAGCAAAGAATCAATAATAAGTAAGCCAAAAAATAAAAGTAAATTTTAATTAATCATGGGGTTAGATCATTATAAGGTTGATGGAAAAAGGATGTCTTAAGAACATTAAAAACCTAGAAGTATTTTATAAAATCATTGTTAGAGCAAATAATGATCGAAATAAATTTCAAAGTCAATGGAGTTTCATTTCTCTATTCGAAATTGTAAAAATTAAAAACAAATCTATTTTTATTGATTTGAAATCAAGGAGAAAGAAAAATTCATCGCAATGTTTTTAAAGAGAAAGTCAAGAATTATTTAAATAACTTGATAAGCACGACATATTTGGTGTTGCGGTATAATTGAGAATGAGGGAATTATATCTTTAAGGATTAAATTAATTCTAATACTATGAAATTGTGCATAATGCAAATTTAAATAAAATAGTCATTGAGAATTGTGGCATGTATGCTTACCCATTTCTATAATAAGAAATAGAGAAGATTTAAAGCTTACGCAAATTTGAAATATTTGGACCTGATTTCTTTCATATGAATTATAATACCTTTAACAAATATAAATAACTGACCAAGCTTTCAGTTGGAATAAGAAATCCAAAATAATTAATAACTTTATTGCGTATTTTAAAATTACCCAATTTATTGAAATTAAAAGTAAAAACTACCCAAGATTGTGAATTTGAGTTGAGCGACATTTATGAAATTAATCAAGAATATCAAAAAACTTACTCAATAACAATAAACACATAAAATTTATAAGTATTTTTTCATAAAGAAGAATTTGAGTAAATCTATAGAAGTGTTGAGAGAATAATTAAAATTCAAAGTATAAAATACGACCATATTACACTAACTCTTAAGGAGTTTGACACAAAAACTGATTAAGCTGTAATTAGGATTTTAGGGATGAAGAATATGCTAATCAAAATAAAGGCAAATATATAATTTATGTAGTAATCAAAATGAATTTATAAGTTAATAACTAAATAATTTTAGATTAAGTCAATTTATATTCACGAAATTATTTAAGGCAAATTGTATTATTTTAATTGTACTTTTACTTTGTAAAATTATTTATTAAACGATTTTATAATAGATGGTTTCTATATTAATTTAGAGATTAAAAATAATTTATAGCATATAGTGATTCTTTATTAAATTTAATGAACTCTGTTAGTCCAAACTTAAGATCATTTAAAATTAATTTTATTATTTAAATCAATATTAATTTTGTAATAAATATTAGACGCTTAATAAAGATAAATTCAATTAATTGATAAATTGATAAAGAAAAATCTTAAGTTATAAATGTAAAGACTTAATTGATTAGAGTAGCTTTTCATTTTTAATCAAATAAAAAATCTATTATGTTTTATGGATGTGAATTTTAATTAAATCTATTTTAGAAGTATTCATAAATGGCGAATTTCTGATAATTTTATATATAGTTCGAGTAGAATGAATAGAATGGCACATTAGTAGTTGAATTATACACATTAATTCTATAAAATTTAGTAATTAAGATTGAATTTTTAAATAGAATTTACAATTTGTTAATTCTTGATGCTTTCAACTTCTATAGAGAAATTACTTTATATTTTTAATCAAAATGTAGTGCATTTAAATTGAAAGATTTGAGTCCAAAGAAAATATTAAAGAATCTTAAATTTAGTACATAATTTTTAATCGTTAAGCAATTTAATTGTTTTGAGTTTTAAAAAATAGTTAACTCTAGATTAAAAGAAAAAATATTTGTAAAAATATCAAATTGTCCAAAATTTATATATTTATAATAATCTTAAGTTTCAAAAGTACAAAGAAATAAATATCATAGAAATCTAATAGATATATCTAATTTAATCAAACTTAAAATTGAGTAATTTGTAATATCAATATAAAATGATTTAGGAAATTAAAAAGAGTCATTAAGTAAAATATGATTTTGTTTTAGTTATGAGAAAATTTAATTTCTATAAATATTATTCTTAATAAAATAGCAAATTTATTTCAATATATTCATATATAGATAAATCTCACTAATACAATAACTGTTATCAAAGATGAAAAATAATAAAGCATGGTTATAAGGTATGAAATTGAAATAATCAACATTAAAATTACATTAAACTGGTATAATTGTAGAAATACATTTGATTTGGGAAAAATTTTTCTAATTAATAAATTAGTAATTTAAAATCGTCACAGTTAACTTTCTTGAAACCAAAATATTATAATACTTGTTTGATTGAGAATTCAAAATTAACTGGACTTTACTATTACGGGTACCCCTCTACCGCATTCCAGGAGCGAGATAACTTGATTTTAATTTTTACAGTAAATTTCACTAAACAAATCACCCAAAATCAGTTATCTCGCTCCTGGAATGCGGTAGAGGGATACCCATAATAGTAAAGTCCAGTTAATTTTGAATTCTCAATCAAACAAGTACCATTTTATTTAGGTTTCAAGAAAGTTAACTGTCACGATTTTAAATTACAATTTTATTAATTATAAATATTTTTCCTAAATCATATGTATTTCTACAAAATTATGAATAATAAAAGAGTTATATTTTTTAGGGAAAATTGGGCAAATTGCTCTATTTTAAAGTAAGAGTAAGAGTATTTATTATAATTATAAATTCATTATATTAAAAATAGTTTTAAATTTATATTTTGTCTTCAAACCCAATATATTCACTTATTCCAAAGATTTAAGATAAGCTCTTTTATTTATTTTTATTCAGACTACATATTTGTATTTAATTTAAAAATTTCTTCTAATATATAATTTATGAAACTTACAGGATTAATTATATTATTTATTGTCAAGTTATATTTATCTAAGTTTAAAAAAAGTTCTTTATTTATAAAATATTTTAGTATTATCAAAATATTGAGAAATTTATACAATATACAAATTTGAAAATACTTTAATATTGCTAGCACAAATATTTTCTCATAATTTAATTCTCAAGTATTAACTATATTATTGCTCAAATAGTGGCATTAAGCTTTTCCTCTCAAATTTTCAAAAACTTTAGGTTTACAATTTTTAATATATGTTGTCGTAAATATATTAGATAAAACTGTGAAAGAATTCGAATTTTGAATATATAATTAATTAAAAATATTAATAAGAGACAAATACTAAAAAGAACTGATGCTTTAAAATTATTGTATTTGGTTAAAATATCCATATTTTATAATGGAAATTTTTATTCAAATTTGATAATGAATAATATAATTTATATAATATGAATGTTTTAAGTAAAGTTATAATGATAAAAAAAGTAATTAAATAAAAACAAAAAATAAAATATTATTTATTAAACTAGTTAAATCATCCAAAAAAAAAGTATTGCAATGATGCTAGTTAAAAAATTTTTGACATACGATTATTTTTAAGATGAGCCTATTATATTTACTTATTATTATTATAAAAATTGAGAATAGTATTATCGGATAGTATAATTATATATATGTAATTTTTGTTTATTACTAAAGTTAAATATTTTATAATATTTTAAAAATAAAATAAAAAAGTTGTAAAATATCCTCGAGATAATTATTTGAATAAAAATAATAATTAAATAATTTAAAATTTATATTTTAATTAAAATATAAAAAATAATTCTAATTATTAAATATAAATTAAAGCAAAGTAAAATAAATCTAATTTTATTTATAATAATAAATTATAAATAAATATGAAAGCGATTCCAAGAAGTTGTAGACTTTTTATTTATGCTTTTTTAGATATTAATGAAACAGCTTATAAAATGAGCAGATTATCTAAGATTGAAAGATAAACCTGTTTATTAATCAAAAACTTGATAAATAACAAAAACTAAGTTCTTTAAATTTATTTTTAAAAGCCAATATTATATTCAACCACTTGCTACTTATTTGCTATGGCTAATGATTTATAATTAAATTTTTAATTGTGGGTATATAATTTTAATTTAATTTTTATTAATATTGATCACTAAATTATAACCCTTTTTAATCATTCAATAATTTATCAGAAGAAAATAAAGAATTTATATAATTCTTAAACTAGATTAGTTGATTTGCTTTAATCTATTTTATTTATAATGGGCATTTCTTAATCCCACAAAATTTCAACAAACTTTAAATTATTAGCCCACTTCTCCTAAATATAATGTTAAACTAAATTACTAATCAAACAAAATTAGATCGAATAAATAAAATATTATTTTTTAATTGTTGTTTCCGATAAATGAAAAGCAATTCTCCAAGATAGGGTACATGCCCCAACTCCTTACTTTTAATAGAAAATACTAATTAAAACAACTACAAAATTTATTTAAATTGGGATTGAAAATCTTGAATATAATAATAGAGTAACTTTTACCACTTCTAAAGTCAAAAAAACTTCAAAATTATCTACTATCTTATATAAATAGTTTAACAAAAAAGAATGATATGATAATAAGTTATAAAAAATATAAAAAATTAGAAATTCATTAAATAAAACTTTCATTTTTTCATTCATCATGCTTTTATGTTGATATATATTTTTTTAAAAAAATTTTAAACTTTGTTGCTTTTATGATATAAAAAGTTTAAAAATGATTTTCAATTATTTTGTCTAGATTTTCAACCCTAATTTTAATAAATTTTCACCCATTTATAAATTAAAATGAAAGTGGTGAGACTGATTCTACCTCAAGATACTTATAAATTTTAGAATTTATCAAATACTGTTTTACTAAATAAATGCCATTAAAAATATAATAATATTAAGGCACATTATAATTTGACAATTGCTAAATAGTAAATACAGGCATTTTAAATTTATTCAAATAATCCTAGAAATTGATAGTTTAAGATTATTATAATCCATTTACATAAGTTTTTAAGAATTTTTAAGAATTTACAAATATAAATTAAATTGAAATTAAAACTAAAATTACAAATTATGATGGACAAATAATTAATGATTTGAATTGCATCAATATTGTTAATATACTATTTTATTGAGGTATTCGCGAAAAAATATTATTAATTAAGGAAATTCAGATTATTCAATAAAATGCATTTAAATAAATATGAAGATATTTTGAATTAAATTATCATCTCTTATCTCTGTTTTCATTCAGTTATTTCTAATAAAATAAAAAGATCAAATTATTTTAAATTGTCATTCAAATAAATTTGAATTGAGCAATATTAATTATTGTTCAAATAAAATTGACTTAAGTTTATAAGATCATAATAATATGTTTTTATTTATTTTTATATTAGCTCTTTCATCTATGATTTGTGTTTTCTCTTACACATTTCGTGTCAAATAATTTATGTAAATCAATTTATCAAAATGTTTTTTTAAATCCTTTCAATTTTCTGACATAATATGAATATACTCCACAAAAAATAGCATTAATATTTTTTCTCATTTCATGTGATTATTTAAATTTTGGCAATAAATCCCTAATTTTCATAAATTAATTTCACAAAATATTATATATTGTATTTGCTTAAATGGATGGCGTACTTCTAATATTAAACTAGATATTGATATAGATAAAATTAAGATATATTTTTAGTCTTATAATATTAGGGAGGGAGAAGTTACATCCCTAACATTAAACGTAGACTAAGGCTTTAAACCTGCTTTAAAAAGCTTTTTATGTAATTTCAAGGTTATATTTATCCAATAATTAATTAAAATTGTAAAAATTTAAACACTTTTTAATTTATATAATAATATATGTTAGATTGTTAAATTATTGGAAATTTTTTTGTCATTAAAAAGATTTGATGTTAAAATAAAATTAATTTGATGATTGAGATTTTTAAAAAGAATTATAAAAATTCTATGATTTTTTAATGGGGCAGGAATATTCCCCTAATTGTACAAATACCAAGTTAGGGACAGGAAATTATCACCCACCAATATTACTTATCTATTTTTAAATAATTATGAAAACTTTTAATACCGGTCTTTCATATATATTTAATTATTTTTTCTAAATCTAATTAACTAATTCTTTCACAAAATAATAAATTATAGAAGATCTCAATTTAACTTGCAATTATATAAAGTGCAACTTTTATTGTATAAGATATGGTTAACTTAACAAATAACTTAAAAATTAAATTTCATGTGATTTATATTTCAGATATAGTTGGATTAAGAAATTTTGTATATTTTATATAGCCAAAACTAAAAGCAACTTTAAAGATTGAATAACTAAATCTAACTACTACAGTTGATTTATAAATTGCAAACTCATTTGATTAATTATACTCAATTAAAAGTATGATTATTCCTCATTTTTAAAACCTAAATAATTAATATTTCAAAAATGAAATAGAAACAGGAAATTCATTTTAAATTACTATTATAAATTTTGGTTCAGACTTAATCATATTTATAATTCATTCGTTTGTTTCTAAATTAAATTTTACAATTCTTGGAGAGGGTGTCTGAGAGGCAATGATATCTCACCTTTCTATTAAGCAATGACGTATTCAAAGTATGCAGGAGGGGTTTTAACAAGTTTATTACATTAGGAGCAAGTCAAAGGAACTAAATCTACTAATCTATTAAGGAAAAAATATTTTAATATTCAAATTTCTATAAGAAATCATATTTGTATGTTGTTATAAAAAAAACAAGATAACATTTAACAGTTAGCTTCATATTAAATTGGAATTGTTAATCTAGGAAAATAACTTGATTAAGCCACCCAATGAAAAACGAAATAATAAACTAATCTTTTTTTGAAAATTATTCATAACTAAAAGGTAAGATTTTCGACAATTTTTTAAATGAAATAATAGTTTTTATACTTGAAAAGAAATTAACATTAGATTGTAATTCAAAATAGTAAAGTTTGCAAGTTTTAAGAATGGATTAAAAACAAAATTTTTTTAATCATTTTAATAAACCAAAATTAACAGATAAAATAAAATATTTAATAATTCATTATTATTTTACTTATAGCAATAATATATCAAGGTTTAACAATTTGAATATTAGTAATAAAAGTTCTTTCCACACAGATTTACCATAATTAAGATCGAGAATGATGAAATAACAAAAGTAAAAGTTAAAATTAAAAAGATTAATATTAATTTGGTTTTATGAATAATTAACTATTGATAAATATATTTTAAATAATGAAATATGTAGAACTAATATATTGGCGCATTATCAAAAATATATTTATATTCTCCTAATTAATTAAAATTAAATTAATGTTTAAATTTTATTTATTTTTTAAAATATAATTTGAAAAACCATAGAGAGAATTTTATTACTATTTAATTGCAAGGTAAATATATCATTAAACTAGAATATACGAATTATTCTTGTTATAATCATTGTGAGAATATGAATTGATTTACAAATTGCAACGATATTATTTATTCCATTTTATTAAGATAAATATTTAAAAGTAAATTGAACTTTAAATATACAATTTAATTATAATCTAATACAAACAATTTAAGTTGCAATCTTAATTTAAATTTTTCATATCGCTAAGTGTTTATTGAATTTCTTTTTTTATATAATTTGGTAAACATTTTAGCTTTAAGTTGAAAATTTCAAATATTTAATTTTACCAAATAATACAGTTTATTTTAAAAAGCTCAATGTGACTTGATTTTAAGGAAGGTTTAATAATTAAATATATATTAAAACCTGACGTTTTTGAAAAATTTAAGTATAGAAAATCTAATTTGATTAAGTTTCAATTTAAATTTAAACTGAAAATATTTAGCATAGTCTATTTAACTAATGATATGAATTACTAAATTTTAAAATTGAAATTTCTTTACAATTTAATTCTCACTGATATATTTGATTATGTTCCACAATAATTATAAATTTTTAAAAGAAACAATATTTTAATGGATTTGGACTTTAATTATTTGCACCGTTTCCCATTAATAAATGAAACGTTGTGTGTATAATTAACTATACTGATACCCAAATAATCTAATTATTATAGGTTAACTGTTAAGAATTAAAATGTAATTCCAAATGTAGTCAGTCATTTCAATCTCGAAATATTTTAAAAACAATTCCAATTTCCTTCTATATTTAGCTCAGTTTGACTTATAAAGGATTAAAATGAAAATAATTTTGAAATATGTGGT
Source organism: Oxytricha trifallax (assembly GCA_000711775.1). Taxonomy (NCBI): domain Eukaryota; phylum Ciliophora; class Spirotrichea; order Sporadotrichida; family Oxytrichidae; genus Oxytricha; species Oxytricha trifallax. The sequence goes on from ARYC01008265.1 coordinate 28,039, forward strand.
AACACAAAAGTATTTTACTTAATATATGTATATTTGAATGTCTGAAAATGATCATGTACTTTGCACATCAAGTAAATACTTTTTTGAAAAAAAATCAATTAATATCAAACCAACAATGAAGCTAAGGAATAAATTGATATAATGAGACTAAACTTTAAACATTATATAGATTCTTCTAAAATATGTCTTTATTTATATTCATTGATCAATACATAATTATTTACTTGACAATAAAATTACTTCATTATGCATTCACTTAAAATTATTTTTTATAATCTGAATTTAAGTTAAAAGTTATTAGGTTATCTTTTTTTTATATTTTTTATTTGAGATATAAATGTATAATAATATTTTTAGCTTTTAACGTCTGGCAATATTGATAAAATACGAAACAATAGGAAATATGAAACATTTTTAAAATTAAAACTGTAAGTATTTTTATTTATGTAAATTAAATCACAACTTATAAATTTATAAAATGGAAAAATTGGGTTTTAAACTTAACAATCTTTTGAGTATTAGTTAGATTATAAGTAAAATATTATTATATATGATATTTAAAATTGCAAATACTTGCATTATGACTAGTCTGAAATATGAATTTAGTATTTACTAATAACATTTCTATATTTTTCTCTTTTTTTCTTTTAACTATTGCAAATTATGATAAAAATTAGAAATATAGCACATAAGAAATCTTAAATTTATACTAGCTTGGATATCTTTAAATATAATAAGCTTTTTTGTTACTAAATTATGTAAAAAGTTAAAAAATGTAAAAATTTAAGAGAATTCTTGGCACTTACTTGCAGATTTTAAACTATAAATTCATGAAGATCAGAGAGGTTT